>BQKZ01000978.1:0-29904 GCA_036244855.1 Temnopleurus reevesii
TGAAAAAAATTATGTAAAGACAAGTCACATTATCCATCTTTATCTCTCATATGTTATGTTTCTACAGGGAATGCTGCTTTTAATACCAGCCTTTGTGGTGATATCCTTTGCCTCAAGCTCCTTCCTTTATTATTTAGGATTGGCATTATTCTCTCTAGGTAGGTCCAATATTACTGTAAAAATGGGGTTGTTGTTCAAAATCAACTGCAAGTCAACTTCAACTTTGCAAATTGTAACGCACATTTTCATTCGTGCAAGGTATGCGCATTTAACAAGTCACACATGAAACAATGATTTTGATTGGCACGTTCCGATCAACTTCAACTTGCGATCAATTGCAACTTTTGAGCAACACTCCTAATATGTGTTTTATAAGATTAGACATAACATTTTTAGAATGTATTACATGATATGCCAAGTGCCCCTGCTTTTAATATATAATATATATATGATTTATATGGCGCAAAATCCACTTTTCACGAAAATGCTCCTTATGAAATCCTCACATAGCATCATCCTTCTTGGTTTCTTATTATGTTGATTAGTTCTGATTCACACAAATGTTTTTTGCGGTTTCGATGTGTTTTAATACCAGCAAAAACTTCAAGAGTGTGATATGTCTATTGATATTTTAGTTAAATTGTTATCTGAACATACTTATTAGATAATGCACCATTAACTTGAATATTTTATGTGATACACAATAGTTATGAATTATTCTGTAGTTAGGCCATTTCGCTATTCATGTCTATGAAATGAAATAGATAGATAGATAGATAGATACATGTAATTGGTTTATTGAATAAAAATCATTGCAGCTAATAGCTGAATTGTGATTTAAATCTACAAAGTAAAACATAAATAATATACAACATTATAAAAGGACATGTGAAATGAGCAATACAAAGATTTCTTTATTTTTATTTTCGTCTAGCTTCTGGAACTGTTGTGCCTTGTTTAACAACTATTGTGACTATGTACGGTGAGTTGAGTTATGCTTTGGCATATTTTTTTTAATTCATGGTCCATGTGACAATACACAAAAGAAGAGATCAACATTTTAGAAAATCAATATTTTCAAGTTAGAATTACATGAATTTATGTCTTCTTCTATTGCTCTTGTTCTTTTGTGTTATCTGAAAGGAAAATATTTCAGCAGTTTACAATTTCATTGTTAGTTTCCTGTCTTTCCTTTTTTTTTTTTACTTCTGTCTTTTCAAGTAATGTCGTTGCTGAATAGCACTGTGCTGAATTTAGCAATTATATTTTGAGAGTGTTTCCTTCCATTTAAAATCATTTGAATGGTTAATAATACAGGGAACTATGCCTAAGTTGAATCTTTTGGGACCACAAAAATCTGTTTCCTTTAACTGAAGTCGCTTCCCTGGATAGATAAAACAAATCAATATTGTAGTTTGATTATTAACAAGTAATTGCCTTATGAATATGGTTGCTAAATTGAAGTTTGACTATATTCTCAATTTTCATCAGGTCCTGAGGACCAGAAGGGTACGATCATGGGCATCTTCAGATCATTGGGGGCGCTCTCCAGGGCCTTCGGACCAGCAGCAGCATCGGCAGGTAAGAATGACCCCAACACCTTTTTTTTTACATAGTGCTTCAAAATAGTAACCAGAATTCAATATCAGTTTAATTGTTGTGAAATTAATGTTCCAAGCATTTCAGTGATACCAAATACCTGCTTGTGTGTGACAGAAAAAGTTTATTTTTTTATTAACTTTCACACTTCTCTAATCCCTTCATTGTTTATCCCAAACTCTCCTCCAGCTGGTCATCTTTCTTTTTATTCAAGTAGTGCAGTTCTTTTATTCTTCCATCCTTGCTCGATGATTGGCTGCCCCTCACATCCTGATCTTTTCTTTCTCTCCACCTCCTCGTTTAGCTTTTTCTATATACTTGTGTGTTCAATTCATTTCCTTGTTATTTTGCTTATGATCTGATTCTGCTAGGATCGAAAGCTCAAGCTCTTTTTTTTACTTCAAGAATAAGAAGTGAAAGAAAGTCATATTTTAATTTGAGAAGCATGAACATTCTCCTTTTGGGGGGGTCTTTGTTTGATATGTTAGCCATTGATATGTAACTTTAAAATCACCTTACCATTCAGTCTAAAACAAAAAGTCTTCATATTTTATTACAAATCTTATGACTTTGACTTTGATATAGGTTAAGTAACTGTTACTACAACACTTATATATATTTCAGTAATTCTTTCATGACAGTTTTCTGGAGAATAAAGGTGTTTATTTGTAACTTTTTTGTTTTGTTTTGCCAGTGTATTGGGGAGCTGGAGCCAGTGTGTGTTACATCTGGGGAGCGGTCCTAATGGTCTTTCCTATCTATCTCCTCACACGTGTCATCCCAGCGAAGACAAATTGATGTTCCATGAATGTGCCCTGCCAGCCTCATTTTTCTATGAGAGCAACAAGCATCTACCAAACTTTTGTTTCTGCACAGATCCAGGGACACACTCTGGCTCTAGAACCAATCTATGCTTGGATGGTGTTTCACAAAGTAATTAACAACTGTGATCCATGTACAACTGGAATTGAGTATTCCCTGCATAAAGAATTACAGAATTTAGAAGCCAATGGTTTAAAAACAAATTTACAATCGACTGGTAATCAGTTCTTTTGCTGAATCATTGAGAATCTTGTTATTGTAATACTCAATAAAGTAATCCAGTCTTTCAGTAATTTGAAACCTCTCGGAACGACTTGATGAAAAACCGCTCAATATCTCTTTGTCCTAAAGCCCCAGTCACATAGGGCCCCAGGAGCAACACAATTCAACATGACACTTTGTTCAGTTCACAGTTAGCTGCCTACAAACAAAGAGATATGTTGAATCATGTTGCTTCTGGGGCCCTATGTGACTGGGGCTTAAACGAGGCGACCTTACCCCTGTTCCATATTCCCCACACTCCAGTTGAAAATTCTGTTTGATAACGCTCTTCATAAATGAATCCATAACTCTCCACTTGACCGGTGACCCTTTCTCTGGTACTAACTCCGCAACATAAGAATTATTGAGTGCGTGAAATGGTTACCGGTCATATGCAGAGTGATGGGTCCTTTATGAAACACAACCCTGGGTGGCATTATGATTCAGATGTCACAATCTTTGGCTAGAGAGCAAAGATCAAGAACCCCTTTATAGAACCCAAATCCCCTTCGAAACTTCCAACTGTTAAAAAAAAATGCTCAAAGGCTTCTTGTTCTAATGTGTGTATTTTGATGTATAATTTTTTTTTTCAGGGTATGAACCCTTGTGTGCAATGAATAAAGTACAGTTCCTTGTTAATCTTATGTCAAATTTTGCAAAAGTACTACATCTCAGTACAATATGTGTGATGCTCTGATTCTGTAATGTATATTTTGAAGCATGTCTAGCTCTGTTGTAATATATATTTGAAAGTCTTCCAGCAATAATCGCATTATTGAGAAGATGCCTTGGGATTCAGATTGTTTTTTTATTTTTGGAATGAGAAAAGTGTAGAATAATAGTGCATGTTGAATAAAACAAAAAGGTATTGGATTCAGTGTAGGTATGAAGATATTTCAATGATTATTTAAAACAGATCTCTTTTTAAAGTGGTAAGTCACTTTTAATACTGTCAGAAAATGACAGGCATAGGTAGCATAAAGTTAGACATAAATGATTTTAACTTCACACATAATTGTGTGGTTATTTAGGTTATTTTTTAAAACACTTGCATCAAATGTGAAAGCTTATCACCAGGAAACTTTTCTTTGTCACCAGAGAATTACCACTCTATATTGATTGCTTCTATTACAAGGGCCAAAATACTCTAAAAATACATGGGACCAATTAAATTGCCCTATTATATCAAGAGTCTGTCATTTCAGTTCTCTCTATAATGAGGTTCCACTGTATAGCAATTACTCAGTACTTATTTCTTTCAAAAAGTCCAGTGTATACTGTATAAGCCAATATTTTCGCATAAAGACATTTTTCACATATTGGGGCTAGTGTAACATTTTTGCATGTTGTTATTTTCACTCTGTTTGACAGCGTTTGTTCATTTACAGAGTGCTAATTTTCGCTAGGCCAAAACGCCGAAATTCTTAAAATAAAACCGCCATGAAAATTTCAACTTATACGGTGCCTTTGTAGTGCATGTTAAAAATTTCTTTGGGGTTACAATAAATAATTATATAATGTTATTTATGTCTCATTTCCTGTATATTTTATTACATTGATTAGCCACAAGCTAGGTCATGTTTGCTTATAATTTGAAGTCGCACAAAAGCTCGGCCAAGCCTGTTTCACTTTGGAAACAACATCTCAATTTTCTTTCAAAAAAGGTTTGCGGTTGCATCATGTGACATTTGGGTTATTTCTTTAAGTTGTCCTGAAAAGGACTGAGCAAAAGCGTGTAAGAAAGTGAAAAAAGAACGTTCAGAATAGATTTAACTGACGCATCCTCAGGTGAAAAAAATCAAACTTCTCCCACTGCATGGCAGAACACGCAGCTTTCCCCCACGTCCTCATACATGTCACTCATAGCTCGCCATTTCCGCTTCTCCTCATTCACCACTGATATTCTATTCACTTGATTTTCTCTCATTGCTTGTAATTTCTTCACCTTAGTTAAATCTACTCAGAACTTGATTTTAAAATCAAATTTCAAGCTTTTGCTCAGTCATTTCAGGACTTTTTTTAATGGTAACCCTACACCACATGGTGCAACCGCAAACATTTTTTAATATTTACTACAACATGCAAGTTCTAGTTTTCTTCAACATCTCAATTGAACATAAGGCAGGGATGCCAACTTTTTCAGAATACGCATGATAGAAATGAAAGTGAGAATCATCTATCATCTGACCCAACTGTTTTCTCAGGAGACATGGGTACAGTCTAACCTCGTTGTAACGAGGTCTTTGGGACCAGAGAAATTACCTCTTTATATTGAAACCTTGTTATATCAGGGGAAAATTACAATAAAATACATAAAGATGGGACCAGGAAAAATTACCTTGTTATAACGAGAGCTTGTTATATCAGTGCTCTTTATAACGAGGTTTGACTGTATAAGATATGATTTATCTGAGAAAGTAATATATGGTTCATATTTTTGTGATTCACATTTTAATTTGTATCCTCAGGAATATTCTGTAATGGTTGGCGTCCCTGCATCACGTAGTGCTCTTAATTCAACTGAACTTTGCTGCATCAGAATGTACATTGCATTTAGTTAGAATTCAGAGAGGCTCTTAATACGTAGTGCTCTTAATTCAACTGAACTTTGCTGCATCAGAATGTACATTGGGTGACTTGAAGTACGGTGTTCGGTGTTGGTGTTGGTGTTGAGAGAGCAAAACGCTCTGTAAACCGAGCTCAAACACCGTTGGTCAGTTTACAGAAATGATACAGAAACGACCGGAAATACGTCAGAATCTTGCGAGGTCAACCCCAACACCGACAGACTTCAGGTTTGGTGTTTAGGCTGGTGTTAGTTTTGCTGCAACACCAACACCAGCGTTCAACACCGTACTTGAAGTCACCCATTGCATTTAGTTAGAATTCAGAGAGGCTGCACAGGTTTATTTTTAGAATATTTATTTTGGTTCAAAAGATTATGAAATAAAGCATTATTTTTGTAAAGTCTTTTCAAGTTTTATATCTCAAAAATTGAAATAACAATTTCATTGATCTTGGTATAAATTAAAATAAAAATATCCTACATGACAATGAAATTTACTTGACTGGTCTTAGAATGAAATATATTTTTGTCACAAACAAATGCGATGCAGAACTATTGCACAAAATCATTCTTTTTGTGATACAAAAATGCTTATGAATTGTAAATATGGCTTATAATACAAAGGAATCAATTGACTTTGAATAATAAATATTCTCATTGATCGAAAATGAAAAAGCCCTCAGTGTCTGATTTGTATCTGTATTTGTTATTTCTTTATTTAAATAGAGTAAAGGTCATAAGGTTTGTATTATATCTCTCATCATTATAATTTATTTTTAAAGTCATATCCATTGAATATGAAATCAAGATGTGCATTGATTAAAAGTTAAGAATGCTTTATCGCTAATGCTTCATTCTATCAATAAAACATTGCACAGGATTATAGTAAACTTGTTAAGAAACATTTTGACAATTACAATTGTTATCGTTAATTATGTACCGGTAATTCATACATTTTTAGAAATTAAAAATAACTTTAAAAACCCTAATTCTTTAAGTATGCATTTTCAACAAATTGTCTGGTCAAAAAGACCTGTATCGTATAGAACATATCGCAATGGATACGTACAAGTACATTTTGATAATATCATTATCAAATTTCTGAAGATAAAGATGATTTTCTTACAGATTCCACAGTTCATAAAAACACACAGCATATTTTCCAGAACTCCATAGTACACAGCTTGAATTAGCAAAAAATGGTTCTTATATTTATGAAATACTAAAAACTTTAGCAAATTAAAAAAAAGATAAGTGAGGTACAGTCAACTCTGCCTAAGTCGAACTTGTCTAAGTCAAATAATTGCCTAAGTCAATGTGATTTTCTGGAACAAATCATACAAAACCAGTGTTATTAGCCTCTTCTAAGTTGGAATTCTCATAAGTCAAACAGATTTTCGTGGTCCCGACAGATTCGACTTGGGCAGAGTTGCCTGTATTTGAATGTATTATTCACCAGTGAAGCAGATTCCCTCTCCACAAATAGGCAAGTGATATTAGTACTAAAACTCAAACCATTTATTTGTTAAAATTCATACAATAAAGCAGCTTGGTACTATAATAAATGTCATAAAAATCATTTCAGATTTAAATACAATCACTTCATGTAAATTCAAAGATCCCAACTATTTATATTATGCATCATAGAAATCAAAATTTGAATACTAAATCAAACGGCCACTATTAGGTGGTTTGGCCTAACGTATAATTCAAATAGTTGGCATCTCATGATCTCTGTAATATTCAGGGTACATCCATATATCTAGCCTCACACTAGATATTTTGCAGGTGCCTTAGAGTAATTAAAGAATTCTAATACAGTCAAACCTCATTATAAAGGGCACTGATATAACGAGCTCTCATTATAACAAGATAATTTTCCTGGTCCAATCTCTTTGTATTTTATTGTATTTTGACCCTGATATAACAAGGTTTCAATATAAAGAGGTAATTCCTCTGGTCCCAACGACCTTTGTTTAGAAGTTAGACTGTACTGCTTTGAAGGATTCCATTGGCCTCATTTACAAGTGTATTGACTGGAAGCTTTAGAGGAAATTTTACAAAAAATAATGCCAGATATTTTTTTGTGAAAAGATCAGATTACCATTTGCATGCATTCAACTTCTAATAAATTGCAGACCCTGAATACCATAAACAGTATATATGGTATACTGTAACATAAACAGTATATATCGGTATACATGATGAGCTATAACCAATAATGTCGCACAGACGCATAATGTCATACATCTATTGGGAGCTGAAGCAAACTTTAATACAATTTTGAAATCGTACGAAAAAGGATGGAGGTATTAAGAAAAAAATTCATTTGAACCAGAATATACCATGACATTTTTGCAAAAGTGCTCAAAATTGTGTAAATGACAGTTTCGGCCTGCCAAATAATGATAGTGAAAGTTCATTTGTGTTGGTTGGAAAAAACTGCACATTTAATTTCTGGTCTCACTACACAGCAAAAATTTCCTCAAAATTTTCTTCTACCGTCTATAGCCTTTCTGAGCAATGTTGTACATTGAATCAGGAAGGTTAAATCGGGTTGAATTTGTTGGAGAAGGCTGCAGGACGTAGCCAAAATATGTGAGGTAATTTTTGTTGTGTTGAGATCAAAAGTTCTAATATTTATATAATATTGGATGGCAATAAATGGAATACCAGGAAATATTGCACGAGTTAGGGCAATATTGCACGAATCGAAGATGAGTGCAATATTGGCCCTAACGAGTGCAATATTCCCGGTATTTCATGAAATGAAGCCATCCAATATAATTATTATTATCTTTACATATACCAGAAGGCTGGTCACTGCTTTGCGTAAGCGTAAAATTGAAGCCATACAATATGGCTTAATATTGTACGACTTAAAACTCCCATATAGATAATAATTCCAAATTACGTTCACTCAGCAGAGTTCTTCATGTGTTGGCGTGACATGCATCAGTGCGACATTATCGGTGGCAATCATGTATCATAACAAGCATCATCTTTCATGAGAATTTTACTTTGGAAGTATTTGCAAGATTCCTTGAAAGATTTTAAAATGTTACAAAGTCACAATAATTTCTGCTTAACTTCCCAAAATATAAATCTACCTTAATTAATATGAGGTAAATTACTTGTGCGTAGTAATTTTCAATACTGCTGGTACATTTATGTTGATATCACTTTGGACAAAAATGGATTTGAAAAAATAAATATTTGGTCACAATACAAAACCATTAACCAAAATTACAAAACCCCATTGGCAATTATTTTTGGCAATTGCTGAAGATGAAGGAATTTATGGAATTGTAAACTTTTATATTCTTTACATTTTGTAAAACAACATTTTTGATCCTACTGTATATACTTGCTTTTAATTCACATTGAAAAATAACACATGCTGGACATCATAGATATGAATTCATTACCCTGTTCTGGACCTGTTATTTTAACTTGTGATAAAGAGAATTCCAAACTCTTGGAATGTCAGTTATTGAATTAGAGAATAAAAATGCCACTTAAAAATACTGTAGACAAAGTGATTACCCTGTTAAAAAGGGAATAAAGATTAAAATGTTTGCATTGTCAATAGCTTAGTGTTATTTGACAAAATAAATATACAAAGTCAAAAGTCATCTTTACGTTGGCACATCTGTTGTCAGGGGAGACAGGTAACCAGACAATGGTACCATCATGTTCCATATAATTTACTGATGCTCTAAACAAAAATTAGAAATACCAACTTTCTGGGTATATGCATCGGGATAGAAATTAATATGTACAGAACCAAATGGCTGAACCAAATATTTTCTCATGAGAGAAAATATGGTTAATTCTATCAGGGCATCTTTCATGACAAAATATTTGGTACAGCTGTTTGTTCATTTACATTCTTAATTTCTATCCTCATGTGCATTCCAGAGTATTGGCGTCTCTTTCTATCCAATCTAGCAAAAAAGTTGGAAGCAAAGTAGCAAGAAGAAGGATGCAGCCCTTTTGACACTGCTACCGATGGCCAGAATTGGCTGCGACTGGTCTCATTCTATGGGAGCTACTGCACGGGCGACAGGCGCATAAATCGCAAGACCCATGTTGACAATCTGAAAGCAGATACTGGAGAAGTTGGCCCAAACAAAGTTAAATATATCATGATAGAGAGGAGCAATCTGAGGATCCATACTAGGTCTAAGTAGCTTGGCAGACCTGGACCCACAACATAAAGCTTTCCAATCAATTGTACTACAGTCAAATCTGCTCTAGCGACCACATGTATAATTATAAAGACCACCTGTCCATAAACACCACCTTTCCGGTCTCCCTTGGAAGCAATTTACATGTTCATGAACCCGTCTCTAAAGATTACATGCTCTTATAGGCCGTGTTTTCTGTCTCCCTTGGGTGGTCTTTAGAGACAGGTTTGACTGTATTAATATCATTCATAAGTCTATGGAAAACCATGAACATTTACTCAAGATTTGGTATTGATCGCGACATCTTAAATGTTACAGGCCCCTGGTAAGATAGATACTGAAGAAGAAATGCGCTCAACTCATCAAACAGTTTTAACACTATCCATCTGTCCTCCAAGGGAACTATGCGTGTTGTATTCCTGTAACGACATTGCATCTCTCAGGGCATAGAGCCTTGCGTAAGATTTGTCACACGTAGCATGTGTGAGGGCGGGAAAGTATTGACGATAGATGAAGTAGGCAATGGCAAGACCCAGCAAAGACCCTGCTATAACGTCTGCAAGAGAAAGACACAACATAATATTTCAATCAAACATATCAAAATTTAGCAACAAAACATGCAAACTGTGAATAAATCCCACATCATCATTCTCAAAATTCAGAATGTGTATACTTGCTGAATTTTGGATATCATTTTAAAAAAAATACCTTCAAAAAAGAAAAATTTTTTAGATGGGGTGTTCTACTTTAGAAAACAAATGCTTCACAAGACCGAACAAAGATACCTAAATATTCATGTAACATAAATAAACGAGTTGGCTATTTCAAAATGTGTGAAATTTGTGACATTTTTTTTCCAGGACAAAGAATTTTAGCATAAGTCAGAGTATGACACTTAATTTGTTGCATATCAGAATCCCTAACCCTTGCATTCCTCTCTGTTCTTGGATATGTCAGACACTTCAAAAGAGCATCAAAATTCAAAGAACACTAAGGCTCTTTTTTTTCTTTTATATACAAATGACAAACTAGTAAATTGTTTGCCAGGTGAATCGATGATTCTTTTTTAAATCTAATAAAAACATGGTGAATCTCAGGAATTTGCATAAGTATATCAGAAATGCTGGGCCACTTTGTGAAATCCATGCAAAGCTCCATCCCTCAATCCCAGACATACCTTCATAATGATGTCTGTAGTCAGCTGTTCTTGACAACGCAACCATGAGGGCGACATACACAGGTGTTATTGTTACAAGGAGTCTCCAGCTGACCCCGCGACCTTGACTTTCAAACGTGTGGAGTTTGCCAGCAATATACAAGGTTGTGAATCCAAAGGCACAAAAGGAAACTGGGGAAAAAGTATAAAAATATTTTAAAAATCATATATTTCAAATTCTGGTACCTTTAAAAAACATCTTAAGACTTGCCTTTTCCCACAGTAATCAAATTGTTTTGATTTTTCTTGTTCTGTTAAATTGTATAGCGCTATTTTTAGAAGGAAATACAACTAACAGGCAGAGGGTTAAGTGTAGAATGGGCTTTATCAAATGTTTTTGGCAGAAACTTTGTAACTAGTGATGTCAAAATGGTGGCAGGGCACCACATAACTAACTTGCCTCTGCCTAGCACAATCTAGCTTTCCTATGTACAAGTATTATACATTTTTTAAATCATAATTTATCTTGGCCAGTCAGCTAGTGAATGGGTATTTTAAAGGCCTCCAATAAACTTGAAATTTTGGAGAAATGAAATTAATTTGGGGGCAATTGATACGATATTGCATACCGGCCAATCTAAAATTATAGATAAATGCACTATAATATCGAAGTTGCAATTCAACTGCCACATTTATTATCATTATCATTTCTTATTATAGATTTAGCCATCAACAAGTCTCCAAGAGTAGAAATTACAAATGTATCACAGTCAGTTAATACATGTATAAAATATTTTTTTTAAAGGGGAAAGAGTAGAAGAGAAACAGAATAAATCAAGAAGCGGTGAATGGCCATCCATGGGCCAGGGTCTGCAAAAGTAAAGTTCTTCACTGCTACCCTAAGGCATGCAAACCCTCCAAGAGATTCAACAGATATTCATACTCACATGATGAATGTCCACTAGGAAAACTCTTTCTGCCTTCGTTGATCGTATCTATATCGCCTGTGCATTTCAGATCTGATGTCATCACTCCATCGGGGTAACAGCGAGAAAAGAAGTCTGGTCGGGGTCTGGATTATCAAGAATTAATCATAAGTTGTTCATCAAGATGAGAAATAGGTGTTCATATATTTGCTCAATTGATCAATGGCTGAGAAATCATGTTTGGAATACAATTTTTAACATTATTGTACAGCGAGATGGAAACTTGTGCAATCCACTACACTACTTACATAGATTTTTGACCAATTTGAGACTGAAATGGATTGTAAACTAATTGAAATAGATGAAGACTCGTGGCAGAGAAAATAGCCTCACTAAAATGTTTAACTCAAGTATCTTAATTTAAATTGAGTCCATTAGCTGGTTGAATTGAAGTCTTTGCGTTTTTAGTCAGAGTTTTATAATTCTAACATTCGCCATGATGCCAACTTTCTAGAATCAAGATTGACTCTCACATTTCAACCAGAAAGTATTAGGTTCCGATTCCACCTGCACCCATGGCATTAAAAGAAATGTATAGAGCTGCACTCTAGCCAGGGGTGGTAGTAGACGGCAACATATATTATTCATCTGATTATATGTGCACCTATATGGCTGTGTTGATGCTAGGCTTGAATTGCCATCCAGCGACCAATTAATAATATTGGAAGCGCTTTGAGCAGTTGTAGACATGATAAGGCACTATATCAATCCATTATCATTGGTGAAACATTTTTCAATTTCTATTGTTATGTTATATCTCCAGAAGGTTGGCATCTCTGCATTCGGTGGAACAGATATCTGTTTTTCAATCCTCAATCCACCAGCCCTTGCCTTACGTTAAAGTCTCTCACCTTGCAATAACCAATTTGATGCTATTTGTGATGACTCCATTCAAAAGCTCTGCAAGAGTGTAAGCTGTAAAGATAAAATATATAAAGAATATTGATGAAAACAGACAAATAATATACAATACACAAATATACAATGTTCAGATGAGATAATAACTGGCAAAGACTGAACCTACATTGTTGATGCACGAGGTTTAAATGAATATTAGACTATCTACCTCTTTTTCAATCTGATACTAAACATTAATAGCTGCTGTTGCAAAGTGGAAATAGGTAATTCGGTAGCATCACTGGTATGCAGAAGCGCCTACTTGGCAGCTATGCTATGGCCGGGTAATAATATTAGATAATTTGTCTCGCGCCTCTGAATAGGTGACTAGAGAGATGGCGTGTTTAAATGCTATATACAGAGCTGCCAACCGAAATCCGTATTTTTCTCCTATTTTACTTGCTTTTGGAGTACATTATTATTTGGCAATCAGTAATTAAGTAAGACATTGTTATGTCCACAATACCACCTTACCACCTTTTGTCTCCTTGAATCAATGGCATCAGCTGGAAAGCATCTGGAAGCTATTTATAAGATCGAGAGGTAAGACATTTTGTATAGCAGCAAAACATTCATTCGGTGGATGAAAAAGCATTTTTATGGGAGAAACAGGTGTGTTGGTTTATATTTTTCTTCGCCTGTAAACATGATCTTGAATATCTATTCAATTCAACACTCCCTTGCTATGTGTAATAGAGTTGAAATGTGGAAAGGAATCCATACTGGTTGGCAGCTATGTATATATTATTATTATTATTATTATGACTGGAGAGAGATTATTTTACATCGGACATCAACCGGGCAGAGAAATAGGGATCTTATAAATATCTGAAATAAAATTGAGATGAAGGTGCTGGCCAGCTTTGAAATCTGATTTGAACTGTATACCCAATATCAGGGCTCGATGAGCCAGCCGGTTCCCTTAAATTATTTTTTAGCTCGTATGAGTCTTGGGAAGCCCAGTTTTATCTTTTAATTTGTGAACCTTGAGAGCTAGCTGGAGAGCCAACTCATTTTCTAAGGTGTACCTTGCAATTTTGAAGAGCCAATTTTCGGGTTGCTTAGACGAGCTTTGAATATATCAATCGTTTAACTTTCCATGAAACTCATATGCAAAACTATGATAATAAGATTACCTAAAACAGCATGGAGGAAATCCAGTTTGTCTTTCCTCACAAGACTGAAGAAAAGTATAACAAAGAACGGCACTAGTATAGCAGTACTCTGCAAAAGAGGAGAAAAATGTTCTTGTTATTAAAGGGAAACCAGCCTTTGGAATTATCGTGCTCTCATTGAATGAAGAAAAATCAGATGAACAAACTGTGAAAATTTGAGCAAAATCGGATAACCCGTTCAAAAGTTATGAATTTTCAAAGTCACTGAGATATGACAATCCCTATCGCTGATGGGGATCTGTGCGATCGGCAAATTCGATGGAATCTGTGACGTCATGTCGGACAACTTCTCATTCACTTTGTACATAGAATTTTTAAAAATGGATTAATGTAATATTTAGAGGAAGGTTGCAACATCATTCTTCTCAAAATACATGCAGAATCAATACAGAAATGCTATACCCCAATCGCAAATTGCCATTTTGTTGACTTTTCCGAAAAAAGGGAAAAAATGTGAAAAATTGTATACAGAATGAATGAGGAGTTGTCCGACATGACGTCACGGATTCCGTTGAAATTGCCGATCGCACGGATCCCCATGAGCGGTAGAGATCGTCATATCTCTGTGACTTTGAAAAGTCATAACTTTTGAACGGGTCGTCTGATTTTGCTCAAATTTTCACAGTTCGTTCATCTAATTTTCTTCATTCAATGAGAGCACGATAATCCCAGGGGTTGGTTTCCCTTTAAAAATAAAAAAGTCAGTATTAGAGAATGTGCGTGAAATCCTATTTCCCCCTAAAATAAAAAAATAATAATAAGTTGATTGAATGTGTATATGTTTGAGGGAAGTATTGAAATTGATGCAAAATATTCTTCTTTAAGTATTAAAATACTTAATAAGTAAGAAGAAGTGCAAGTAAAAGTAGTAAAACGAAATGTAGAAGTACTAGAAATAGAAGTCATAGAATAATTTAGCAAAGGAGTAGATTGATGTACAGGTAGCAGAAGGGAGAAAGAAATAGATTATGGCATTATAGAAAGAGATTTGAAGTATAAGTAGGATGCCCAAGAAATATTACGTGGAAATTGAACAGTAAAGCAGAAATGAAATTAAAAATACACTAAATCAGAACATATCAGAAATGGGCCTGCCTTTGAAATAAAAATTATAAATTACCAGCAACTGAAATTAGAGATGCAGCAATTCCATGAAATCAACTTTGAAATAAAACTTTAATCTTAATGACTCTTCACCAAAAAATTTGAATAGAATTTTAGCAAAACAGGAAAGGATAAAACTGAATGATCTTGGCCAGAAATTATAAAAATCAACTGACAATGAAACTTTAATTTTCTTGTAAAAAAGTAATCACTGAAAATGTTAATGATCTAGAGGTTAACCAAAACAGGGGAGGGAAAAACTGAATGATGTTGCCTAGAACTTCCAAAAATTAACTTTGAAATGAAACTTTGATTCTCACAAGTCTTCACTGAAAAGTTTTATCAGTGGTTGACAAAAACAGGGAGCTGGAGAGCCAAGTGAATGATGTTGGCCTGGACTAAAGGTCACCGCACACTATGCAACTTTTAGTCTTGAGACCTTAAGACTAATTTTGCAAATATTGAAACAAGCTGTAATAAGTCATCTTACGGCAAAGTAGTTGATACTTGATATTTCATAAAGTTTTAAGTATCAAGTACCTTGTCATGAGAGGGCATATTACAGCGTGTTTCAACATTTGCAAAATTGGTCTTAAGATCTTAAAACTAAAAGTCGTGTAGTGTGCGGTGGCCTTTAGTCTGCAAGTACGGACCCTTGTCTCCAGTTTTCTGCGATGTGCATATAGTTATGCATCTGTCTGCATATGCAAACACCGAATGTTAGTGGTCTGTGCCTGCAGACTAGCCAGAACTTACAAAGAGCATGGGGGTAGTAACAGTGCTATGAGCAGCATGAGGATTCTTGTATAGCCACATCTCCTCCGGCTGTATCACTCGTTGAAATGGCTCAAGGTCCTCACTGATTCTGCAGCATTGATAAAAAGAAAGAAATGGCTTTATTACTTCATAAATCATAATAAAAAGAAAAAAGATTAACCAAATAAAAACCACAAGCAATTGTTCATTTTCATTTTCAAAATAGGATTGCAACTCATCTGGTGAGAGATTTCAAAGCCATAGAAAAACTCATTCATCGATATCGATCACCTAGCTTTATTTCTATCCTACTATGCCAACTCTGAAAGAATCAGATCATTGNACTCAACCCAGGTGAGTTGAATGGGTACCTGGCGGGAATCTTTATTCCTTGAAATGCCAAGTGCGCTGGTGGCTGCCGGGCTAAAGCCAGGGTAATAAATGCAAAGTGCCTTGAGCACTCAGCAATGAGAGTGGATACGTGCGCTATATAAATTGCATATATTATTATTATATTATTATTACTATTTAACTAATATCATATTAATAATTTTTACTCTTCATGAATCTCATCTAAAAAAAACTATGAGATTACCTAAAACGGCGTGGAGAAAATCCAGTCTGTCTTTCCTCAGAAGACTGAAGAAAAGTATAACAAAGAACGGCACGAGAATAGCTGTACCCTGCAAAAGTGGAGAAAAATGTTCTTGTTATCATAAAATAATTCAGTACTTGAGAGTGCATAAAAAATCCTATTTCCCCCTGAAAAAAGGAATGGCTTTCTTCATATTTTGGGGAACAGGGAAATATTGAAAATGGTGCAAAATTTGCTCCTTTAAATAGAAAGTTAGTAAGGAGAAGTACAGGTCGTAAGCAATAAAAAGATTTAGTAGAACAATTTATGTAAAAGCAGTAAAAGAAGATTATTGAGTACTATAAATATAAGTCATAGAATATGTTGTAGATGGATACTAGCTGTTATAGAGGTAGTAAAAGGAATAAAGAATAGGTTTACAGAATTATAAAAAATGAAAAAAGATATTTGAAGTAGAAGTAGGATGCCCTAAAAATATTAAGTGAAAATTGAAGAATAATCAGAAGCAGAAATGAAAATCAAAAGACAGGGACACTAAATCAGAACATAACAGACATGGGCCTACCTTTAAAATAAAATCTAATTTTATTCTAAATTTTAGGAACGGGAATTTATAGAAAGCAATTCCATCAAATCGGCTTCAAAATAAATCTTTGATTTTCATTCGTTATCACAGAAAATTTTCATTATCTAGAGATTTACAAAACATGGAAGGGTAAAACTGAATGTTGGCCAGAAATTACAAAATAAAATTTAAAATGAAATTTTGATTCTCAAAAGTCATTACTGACATTTTTTTTTATCAGCGGTTGACAAAAACAGGGAGGCCCAAGTGAATGATGTTGGCCAGAACTTAGTCTTTGGCTTCATTTTTCCGCGATGTGCATATATATGCATCCATCTACATATATGCAAAGACCGAATGCTAGCAGTCCGTGCTTGCAGATTAGCCAGAACTTACAAAGAGCATGGGGGTAGTAACAGTGCTATGAGCGGCATGAGGGTTCTTGTATAGCCACATCTCCTCTGGTTGTATCACTCTTTGAAAGGGCTCCAGATCCTCACTGATTCTAAAACATTCATAAAGAGAAAAAAATGTTTTTTTACTTCATAAATAATAATAAAAAGAGAAAAGACTAACCAAATAAAAAAAACATAAGGAATTTGTTATCTTTATTTTCAAAATAGGATTACAACTGATCTGGTGAGAGATGTCAAAGCCATAGAAAAACTCATTCATCGATATCGATCACCTAGCTAGCTTTATTTCTATCCGACTATGCCAACTCTGAAAGAATCAGATCATTGGCTGCTGATGATCAACCTCTCCCTGACCTTGCAAAGTTGCAAATTAGAACTTGCCGTAACCTTGAAATCAGGTCAAATATAACAAATTATGAAACTCAAGTTGTGAGAGAAGCAACTCTGGGTACCCTGCCAAGCATAATTTATCTTAATTCCATGTAAAAATAAAATCATAACATAAAGAATTAAGACAGAATTCAGAAATACAGAAACCTACTATGAGATCCAATGTTGTAGATCAAAACTTATTTGTATTGTGATATTAAAATCTATTTTTAGATGTTTTTGTTTCTGCCATGTTATTAAATACAACTAGTCAAGTCTCTCACTCATTCTCAGACTCTGGCGACAAAGCACAGGGAGTAACTCCCTGGTTACTGTTAATGTTAGCATGATTGAACTTGTAGTACTTACAGAAAGGCGACAAAGAGAGCTAACCGGACCAGTAGTTCCAAACATAGGTTTACTCCCTGGGTATTGAGGCTGCACCGACAAGACAACATGATTATGATCTGTATATTGATAAATATAAAAAAAGACTTATCACATATGTCAGTTTATGTACCAAAATAATAGGAGTCCCATACATTATACACGTGTACACAAAACACAGCTGAATGTAATTTGCTAGCTTTAATAAAGGAAAAGTATATAAATGTCTTTCACAAACTATAACAAATTATTCATTAAATGCATACAAATATCATTTTTTCTATATTAATAGAAATTAAGATTAAATTTTGAAAGATATTTTTACCTCTATTATCTCAATTTATTTTATTTGATATTATTGAACATTATTTCAAATAAAAAAATTTAATCCTTTAAATGGAAATAGGCTATATTTAATTTGGCGGTTTTGTCCAAGATTTGGGCGATATTTACATCCTACTCTTTTGCATGGGCGTGGTCTTTAGGTATTCTTATTTTACAGACATTATTGATTATTAATAGGATTTAGGAAACATTTTGGGCATCAAATATAAGCAGAAACTGTCATTAAAGGAACTTTTAAAGTAAATTTATTTTTTGTAAGGTAAATTTTATCGTAATAGTTTGATTGAGATAATCTAACTTTGTTTGTAAACACTTATAATCATAATAGGAGTAAGGAAAATAGACTACGCTGGAATTTTAGGGATTTTCCGGCTACGCAACCCAGACAGACATCAACAATCTTGTAGCGACTCTTGTGAGCCTGGTTTTGTGCTGAATTCTCGCTTTAGAGTCTGATCTTTCTGTGGTACATATTGGAACGAGGCATTAGATCGACGACAGGGTGGCGCATTGATTGATTGAGATATCAAGACGTCTGACTGATCATGGAAAACAGAGGACAAGGTAAAATATCTCACTATCAGATTGAATTTTGATGAGACGAGTCCTCAGCTCAGCAGTGAGCAGACGTCGTAGTACGGTACGGTACATAGACCTACCCGCACCTTACCCGTGACGTGAGGCGTAGCTACCGCAGTACCAAACTCCAAAGCACCAAAAGTCACAAATCTCCTTCATCATGTTCGAAGCCAACAACAGTTGACCAATCAAGCATAATCGCTTGATTTTCTATAAAAAGTGCATTTTTTAAACTCTATGATTATTGCAGTTTTACGAAAAGATGATTGTTGAAACATGATGATGATGATGATGATGATGATGATGATGATGATGACGATAATGATGATGATGATGATGATGATGATGATGATGATGCTGATCAGACATCATTATAAAGGACATCCCTAGAGCCCCCGGCCCCCCAACCTATTCATTAATTTCTATCAAAGTTGTTAAATTATTGTGTGTAGATTAATTGCCACAAAGTTGCAATGGATCGAAAATCTACTGAAAATAATATACGAATTGTAAAGCTTCTTAATTTGCGCATGGTATGCACTTTTAAAAAGATATGCATAAAAAGTGATTTGACATTTGACTGCAACGTGCAATCAATTGTCACTTTTGAGTGATACCCTTTGCCACAGCCCTTGACTAAATTGGCTAGCTCAGACAATATCACACTTAGCACTCTCAGAAAATATCCAAAGACTGTAGCCTAAAATTCAGAGGAGTTTTGTACAGTGTACATGTAGAAATGTAAAGTCTATTTTTGCTAAAGCATGAATTGTATCTCAAGGTTTGAACGAAGACTCGGGATTGGTTTGAGATCTACATCCTTCATAATGATAAACACAGCATTTGTATCGTGCACATCCACCTATTTAGACTATTCTGAGGTACAGAGAGATAAGAAAAATATACAACAGATCCATTTTGGATGCTTTTGTTTGTGATGATATTAGCAGATTGTATTTAAATGCAAGCAGGTGCATATTCTCAAGCTATTCTCGCTGTCTTGAGGGAACAGCTGTCTGCCGTTTGAACGTGTGAAACATATAATAAGGTCATCAATATATCTTCACATACTAACATTAACGTTCACAGCATTCTATAGCAGAAGCTTGTTAATGATGCTGTGAAATTAATGTATATTTATCATTCTAACAGATGGAATGGGAGAGTAGAAGGAGGAGGCAAAGTAGGAAAGGAAGAAGAGGAGGAGGAGGAGGAGAAATGAAGGGAGAAAACAAAATCTCACTTTATAACTGAATCATTTTGTAAGAAAATTGCTCTTCAGTTTTCATAAAGAAATTTTGATTCTATTCTTTTAAAGGCAAATTTTTACTAGTAAATCGATATCTGACAAGTTCTGCTATACGCCCCAGATCAACATTATTCTTAATCCAGTTGAATCCTTTGTGTGTCTCTATTTGTTCAGGGGCACTTAATCAGGTTGACTAGGACTCAACTGGACGAGAAGTTGTGTCAAATCTTCTATGTGACTGGGGCTGAAGTTTTTAACTTTTAACCCTAATTACTTCCTAAATACAGTGTAGTGAATGATTAATAACATCATTTAGACAAAGCCAGTTTCAAAGATAATGGCTTGCATTCACAAAGGTGGTTTATTACGATTTATTCTGTTCTCACAATTACAAGTTTAAACCGAGGGTTTTTTTTTTAATTTGAGCGTAGATGCACTTGATTAATTGTCGTTCGTTGGACCACTTTTATGTAAATCAAGCACAATAACGCATAAATTTGCCCTTGCTATTGTTTTGTACTCGGTTTAGACCATGAAAGAAAATAAACCACCTTTCTAAATTCAGACCTATGTAGTGGGTAGATGTTATCATTAAATCTCCCTGTATCTTTCATCTGTTTTTAGACGAGATAAGAGAACCTACCCTCGAGGAGCTTGGTTTACATCGCCACTGCCTGTCATGCATCTCAAAACGATGCAATGTCTCTGTCGAACCAGGCGTATCATGTGCACATATCGACTGCCCATTCAAGTAAGTGAGAACAAAGTAATGATTTACAGTACATTGACTGGCCTTGATGGAGATAACACAGTCATGTTTCCAAACTAGTTTCATATTTTGAATTTTAGTGAGGGAAAATGTTGTGGTATCTGCCAAGAAAAGTTTCTTTTATTCATATTATTACCTGAGTAACATTTTTGCCTTATGTATGAAACCGATCAAAACCTGTCCTTCTCTTTTAAAGATTTGTCAATATTCACTGGTCTGAGAAACAAGCAGATGCCAAATATCTTGTTGTAGTCATCATAATTTTGCTTATTTAATACCCCGCATGCCATGCTATTTCAGCACTTCCCTTACTCGTGTGAGGCCTATTATTTGTTTGTTTTTTAAAATACCTCAAATCTGTAAGTAACAAAAAATAATGAAAAAGATCCTTAAGATCTAGTTTATTTTGTAAATATTTCATTTTTATGATTGTGGTTCCTTTTTTATTTTTATTTTGAAAAAAAAATTAAGAAAAAAAAATGAATGAATGAATAAAAGTATGAGCAAAGTTTTCTATGAATTTGATTTTTCTATTTTTTGTTTACAGATGTGGTGCGTACTTCCATCAGTGTAAAGCAGATGATCACAGTCTGTTGTGTCCGAATGTCAAGACGGATTGCCTGAACTCTGAACTTGGTTGCCAAGCGATGATGAGACGTGCTTTATGTGTGAACCATCTCATGCAATGCCCAGCACATGTAGTCATGTGTGGCCAGGTATGTAGAGTTCTTGTAGAAATGCTTTTCCAGTGAATAATTTTAGTTTTCACATTTGATTAGCAGTTTTAGACATTGAAGAAACATTTCCAACAATTTACGGTACAGTTCTATGTGAATAGGTTGCCAAACAAATCATATTTTGTGTAGTAATCATGCTAAAATGCATAGCAAATTGCGTTGCGATACCCGGAAAATAATTCCCTGTTTTCATGATTGGACGATTCTCACCACCGACTTCAAATGCAAATTAAGAACTGCTCAGAGCGCAATGCAATTGTCACCTTCAAAGACTCATCTTAGCTGGGAAGCTCATTCTCAGGGAATACAGGCATTCAGAATTCAAAGTGAATTGACAAACGATATTGACAGTGTGTTGATAAAATTGTAGCGCCTAATATCAATGGCGAGAATTGTAGTAATTTCTTTTGTCATTTCTTTGTTTATGCCGGACTATACACCTGTCATTTGCAGCAGTATTGAAACTTGAGTCTACTCAAGAATTCCATACAAATGAATATATATATAAAATTTTGACTCTCCCAAGTGTAAAAAACAAGCTGGATCAGACTGAATGTAAAGTCATAAATGAAACTGAGGCTTCTGAATTCCATGCCTTTCAGCATGGGCAGGACAATTATGTTGGAAATGAAAAATTCTGTTAATCAAGCATAATACAGTCAAAGTCCATATTAACATCAACCTCCGTATATTTGTATCATCCCTCAGTCAATGGGGCTGGATGACTACGAGGCTCACTTATGCAGCGGTCATGATCACAAATGTGAACCAGTCTTAGGGGAATGGAGGGAGCAACGCATCGCACTACAGGAGGCTGCTGAGGGACAAACGGATACAGCGGGGTCAAAGGTCAATGAGGCGGAAGGAAAGGATGTAACAAAGAAGGATGAAGCAGATGTAGGAAGGAAAGAAGGTGAGTTGATATATTGCAATTTTCTGATGCAATGTATTGTGCAAAAATATATGACTAATTAGAATAAGGGATGCCTCACAGTTCTAGAGATGCCAACCATTTAAAAATACACATGATGTCGAAATTAGAACATGAGTAACATTAACAGCTGGACATAAGTGAGAGCAAAAATGACAAAAATAACCATACTCTCAACCATTTGCTTGTGGTGAAATCCTTGTACTCATATAAAACTTTACCTTATGCATATTATTGATGTTTGTTATGAAGAAGCAGTTTTGTTATCATGAAATAAGTTCATGGAATTGGATTTTGGATTTGGGTGGTTTAAGGATTTTATCAATCATATATCTTTGACCATTGGTTAATTATTTTGTATCTTTCATAATCATTTTTTATCTGTTTATTATTAGATCCGAAGGCCACAAAACCCCAAGATCTGCTACACACAGTGCCTTGGCAGATCACTGATACAGAAGAAGGCGAACAACAAGGGGATGAGGATGATGTCGCTCCTCCCCTTTCTCCTCCCCCTGTCTCCCCCTCCCCGTCCCCAGAGGATCCCATTAACCTCGGCCTCCTACCCTTCAGGATCCTGCAGGACATCGGTCTCCTCCTGGATCGTGAGACCTTGCATGAGCTTGCCCTGACGTCGCACTACTTCAGATACGTGTCTGCGTCCCTGCTCCGTAAGAAAGGGCTGGTTGAGACGAGATGGAAGAAAGTGGATGATAAGTGGATGGAAGATGGCAAGGTGAGTAATTTACAGTATAAGCTGAAATTTTTGCAGAGTTTTATTTTCGCGAATTTCGCGGTCTTTGCATCGTGAAAATTTGTTCTGTGTATGGTGCACATTCATAAGTTTGCAAACACTGTCAAAATCGTGAAAATAACAACACCCCAATGTTTTAAAGTAGTCCAAAATAAAAAAAAAAATTATATGTACGCTAAAATATTGGCTTATAGTGTACATCAATTTATTTTGTAACCAAGCGAGGCCAGAAAATTAATTTAATGATATCCATTTAATGATTTTTTTGTGTTGGGTAGGTAATGATAATAAAATAATGAAACAATTCTTGCCTTTACCAACATTTCTTACCTGAGAATGCCTGTTAATCTTTTCACAGCTTCTCAGAGATGCAATGTTTGTCAGCATTTGTCTATGTTGTGGAAAGGCAAGAATTATCTTAATTTATTTCTGTTATATTCATTAATCAATAAATAAAGAGAACTGGTGAAACTTCTTATCTAATAATGGAGAGCTGTGGAGTAAAATGAAGTAAAAAAGAGCTTGAGCTTTCGATCCTAACAGAATCTTAATCATAAGCGAAATGACCATTAATCGTATTTTCCTTTTAATTTAATTTCTGTAGGTCTGGCGCTATATCCCTCAACATCTCAAACCTGAATCGAAGGAGAGTTAGAGCTTCTTGTCCATACGTCTCACATTTTGACTGCTGAGCATCTTCTGATTCAAGACTTCGAGAAAAATAAGTCACCAAAATAGTGTTACAACAAGTTACAAAGGACTTTAAGAATGATTGGTATCAGCTCTTGTGCTGAATACTTTATAAGGTTATCAATCATTAAGCAGAACTGATACCAGTCGTTCGAAAAGTCTTTTTTTTCACTTGGTGAAATACTACCCACGGTGAAAATCTAGATAGTAGGATTAAACTATGTTTTCAGAAAGTTTGTTCCTACACATATGAAGGGTTCAGTGACAAAGGGATGTTACTCCACTTTTGCTGGAAATGAGGTTATGGTATCAAGTTGATGGGGAAGAATTTACCTTTCTAATAAACCTGCCAAATGTGCCAAATGTGTAAAGAAACAAATCAACATTCATAATTATATTTTCTTACGCTGTGCAATGTGGACCAATTTTTTAATGCATTTTTCTCTGAATAGCCAAATTGGAGTTCCATCTTTATGTCACTGACTCATTGATAATTGATGATCAATAAAATGACTTCAAGTAAAGAACAACTTCTGATCAACTCAAATAATACCGAAAACCTCACTGTTGCAGAGAGCTACTGTATGTGGATACACGGGTACCAACATTAATTTGAAGTTGTTTCATACTCTGTGACCAAAAAATGGAAGGTTTTGGTAAAATTTTCTAAGAAGAAAAAATAAATTCTTAGTAGTTCTTAGAAGTACTTAAATATACAATACCATTGTGCCTCACATTTAATCTATAGCAGCTGACCCTGCAACCTGAAGTGCCATACTTCCTGAATACGTGAATTCTTTAACAGCTGCTCCAGGTATTTTCCCATGAGAGAAAGCATGATAGTAGAAATATCTCTAATTCATGAGTTACTTTTGGCTCAGGTGTTTAGTTATTCACACTTCAATTTCTACCCACTTGCATATTCAGGATTGTTAGCATATCTACAGCAGGAAATCTTTTTTTAACTCACTGTCAACAATGACGGATTATGCTATGTTCCCGAAACACTGCATGACTACAGATTACTGAATACGTGAATTCCATAACAGCTGCACCAAATGTTTTCCCCATAACAGAAAGCATGATAAAGACCATATCTCTCATTCATGAGATACTTTTGGCTCAGGTGTTTGGTGATTAACATCTCAATGTCTATCCTCTTGCATATTCAGGATCGTTAGCATATCTACAGCAGGATATCTTTTTTCAATTTACTGTCAACAATGACGGATGATGTTATGTTCTGGAAACTTCACTTAAACACTTATTTCTAACCCTTAGCTTGTACAATTGGACTAAATGAAGCCCATCTTTTGTTAGATAGAGATTTATCTGTACTTGAAAAAAATATTCATATAAGTCTGTATTCTACTTCTTCAGTAGAACTGAATGCTGGAGTTTAATTTTGGTAGTTGACATCACATGAGGGTTGTGTTTCGGCTGCTGTACGTATAGGAACGGAGGACCATGCGCATGACTGGTGACCCTGTCTCTTTTACAACATCTGAGATACATGAGTAATTGAGTGCAAGAAATGGTCACCAGTCATGCGCAGAATCATGCATACTTCATAGCAAGTGATTTTCAGAATTGAGTCCCAGCTTACTCCTAGACCTACGTTATTGCCTTTTCTGTATTTTGGGAGGGCATGGGTCATACCAGATTTAAAAAAAAAACATTCTATAGATTGAAATAATTAATTAGTTGTAAAATATAATTTTTTACATTTTTAGTTTGCACTATTTCTATATTTATTTGGAATGAACTGACATGAAAATGCAAAATCACAAGACGTTGATGTCAAAGAATTTTTTTGTATAGATACTAAAATTCTTTTGGCAAGACATGTGGAATGGGGTCAGAAGGAGAAGTTAATTTGCAGCACTTCATTTACTTTAGCCTTTATGGATAGCTATATGATTAAGAATTGATCAAAGAGGGTGAAAGAGCCTGGAAATTAAAGTAAAAAGAGCGGATAGACTGTAATATGGATCTATCGTGGAATGTGATTGTATTATGAGATACATGTTTTATTCAGTTAGTGGTGTAATGTATTACTGTATTGTTTTGATCTATTTAATATATTTATTTGGAGAATTGCTTTTCTTTACATATTTAGATATATTGTAATGATTATGTTATGAGAATGTTAACTACAGGGACTTACTTGCTTGTTGAATAGCATCATGTAGCACATTAGATGCAGACAGTATTGCTTGAATGTTTTGATATATATTTTGCCATTATCGCTTTAATATGATGAAAATGCTAGTAGGAAACTGATGCCATATCCTGAAATGGTTGCATATCACTTTATATTCATTTTTATTTTTATTGGGCTACTCGTTAAGTATAATAGATCAATGAAAGATGTATCGCGTAATTGTAATTCAATTATGAAAGTAATACAGTCATGTAGCTGCTATAATTTATATTCATTTTTTTTAACTTTATGAATAGTTTCTAGATGATTTAGATGTGCAATTATCAATAGATTGTAAAAAAAAAAATTGTGTGCAGATTCATAGCCAGTCCTTCCTCTAAGAAATGTATCCATCCTGATTTACATCAATCGTTTCGCATATGATAGATTTTTTTTTTAAATATATTTTTAAGAATAGACTGCGGATCCTGGGGGATGGTGAGACTATTTCTCAGAACTGAAAAAATAGTTTATTCATTTAATGCTTTTCTTTGCCAGATGTGTTACACCATTCAGTCTTGTGCTCAGCCTTGAATAAGGAACTTTATTTACAAGTGGATGAATTGTTTTTGTCCATCAGTTATTGCACATTGCATCTCCCCCACTTGAATAGAACCCTTGCTCAACGCTACCCCAGTAAAGCCCTGGTCACATAGGACCCCGGAAGCAACACGATTCACCCCGACTCTGTTAATTTACAGTTAACTGCCTCAGAACAACGAGTCGGGGTGAATCGTGTTGCTTCCGGGGTCCTATGTGACCGGGGCATAACACGAAGGTGTCAACGTAAAACTATATATTGTTTGGAAACAAGGCCAAAAGGTGACTTACACGTAAACAACTAAAATCCTTGATTAATTGGTACTAGTTCATTATTCATAATCTTAAACCCCAGTCACCTAGAAGCCCTGTTCAGGGGCCGATAGCTGTTTACCCCCCAGGGGGCCGATAACTGTTAAGCCCCAGTCACCTAGAAGCCCTGTTCAGAGGCCGATAACTGTTAACCCAGCAAAGACTATTGTTGAATCGTGTTCAATCAGAGCTTCAATGTGACTGGGGTATTTGTAGATCTTATTCTTTTCTGATAGCGTATAAATGATTATGAACCTTTGAAGGAAGAGGGGGGGGGGTTGGTCTGCTTGACATACAAAGATCATCAGATCAACCCCCCCCTGCCCCCTCCCACAAAAAAAATTGATGTGCCGGCTTTTGATGGGTCATCAGAGAAAATTTTGTATTTTAGGCCTGGTGTGTAGATTAAGTCATAATTCATGTTTAAGTACTAGTAAATCATCCCATGTCATCATATAATCTATCAGCTTGAACATATGGCTTGTCTTTTTGCAACCTGACCAATATGATGTGATTGTACATAGAACAAGTACTCCTACATAAACAATCTACAGAATAGTTTTATTTATTTTTGTTTAATCAAATCAAATGTTGTGTTCCAATAGGTGTGTACATTATGTATTGAGAAATATGAACACCAGAATCACATTATTATGTATAACAAGAGCGGATTGTAGAGATACATAGAACTCTTCAANTAACTGCGAAAGGAATGAACGTGGCGCATGTAATTTATACCGGAAGTACCCGTCACAACCGGAAATCGATACCCGCCAGGTCAGGTCAGGGGTGGACCAATCAAAATTAAGCATTTGATCCACGCTCTCTAGCGGCGAAAAGCTTACAACTATAGTCGATCCCCCGAATTAAGATCCTTGATTATTTTTGGTACGAGTTCATTATTCATAATCCTAAGCCCCAGTCACATAGAAGCCCTGTTCAGGGGCCGATGACTGAACCCAGCGAGGAGACATGAAGCCCTTGTTGAATCGTGTTCAATAAGGGCTTCAATGTGACTGGGGCATTAGTAGATCATTTTTTTGTTCTGATAGCATACATGAATAGGAACCTAAGGAGGAAGAGGGGGTCTGCTTGACATACAATACTCTTCATATAAACCCCCCCCCCTAAAAAAAAGATGCGTGGACTTTTTATGGGTCATTTAAGAAAAATTAATATTTGTTCTCAATCCTGGGTATGGCCTGGAGTGTAGATTAATTCATGATTCATCTCTAAGTACTAGTAAATCATCCTTAGTCATCATTTATAATCCATTAGCTTGAAAATATGACATGTCTTTTTGCAACCTGACCAACATGATGTGATTGCATAATACTCTTAGATAAACAATCTACAGAACGGTTGTACCTATTTTTGTAAAATCAACAGTGTTGTGATCCAATAGATGTGTACATTATGTATTGAAAATATTATTATGAACACCAGAATCATATTATTATGTATAACAAGGGCGGATTGTAGAGATACATACAACTCTTCAAATGACTGGAAACCTTCTTCTGCAGTCAATTATCCCCTAGCTCTGAGTTACACCTGAGAAAGGGTCACCAGTTTTTTGTAGAGACATGTGTATATCTATGCACAGCTTTATGAAACACAACCGAGGATGGTGTTTCAGTAAGGTTTTAGAGTAAAAATTTATGACTGGCTTTGATCATTTTATATCACAAGAGAATATGTTCCAGTCACTCTTAGATTCATTCTTAACTTTAGAACAACTTGATGAAACACCATCAAAGCTTTGGTATCAATATCAATACAAAGAAAATTTCGTTCTAATTAATCTTTTGAAAATATTCTGAAGCAATATCCTTAAATCATGAAAAGCAATCCAGGAAAAACCTGGACCATAGTAGTTTGATATAAGCCAGTATGTATTGGATTTTTTGATAATCTGGTAAAAGAAAATATAAGTGCAATCTTCTTTTAAGTTGCAATAATGAAATAATTCATATAAATGCATTAAAAATATACGTTAATCTCCAAGATTTACATTATGTCGTCTTGTAGTAAAATATTTTGAATTATATACTGGATACATTTATCTCTGTTCATTGATTGGTTTAATGAATGTCACATGATTAAAAATAAACCAACTATCTTAGTATCGAAGAACTATTTACGGATCCGTAAATAGTATCTAAAGACTATTTACGGATTGTCCTAATTTAAACACTAGATGGCGCTCTTCCCGGATACTCGGAATAGCGAGCGACGAACTCTGTGCGATGAACTCTGTACACACGGAGTTTGACTATTCAAATTTGATGACTTTTGCCTTTCTGAGAGTTTGACTGTTCAAGTGTTATGGTGACTACCAAGTATCATCAAGTGGTAAGTTTGAAATCCATTATATAAAAATCCAGTATATAAAACAAATATATACTGTGTTCATTCAAGGTTCTGGATTAAAACTATGGTCCCTCTGTGCCTGCAAAAATACTATTTGCTTCGGGGCGCAGGCACATCGGGCCCATAGTTTTAACCAGAACCTTTCATAACAGTATATATTTGTATAATATTTTGAAACAAACCAAGGGGCATTTTGCATGGGTTCTAGTTAATGTATCCTTATGTAGTTCGAAGTGAAATGCATTTATGTTTTATTTTATATAATATTATATGACTTTATGAGAAAGTCAATTGTCTTCCTGTCAAATGTAAGTGTAGTGAAGATTAAGAATTATATGCTTGTATGTGTTTTATTTAAAAAATAAAGTATATAAAATATGATCATTCTTGTTACATTTGGTACTCTTTTTTTAGTTTGTTGTGTTTTATAAGCTGTAATTTTTCACACAATTTCTTTAAAGGGGAATTACACCCAGACAGTAATGTATAGTCAGTAAATGAAGAAAAATCAGATGAACAAACTGTGAAAATTTGAGCAAAATCGGATAATCCGTTCAAAAGTTATGAATTTTCAAAGT
>BQKZ01000978.1:30179-41198 GCA_036244855.1 Temnopleurus reevesii
TGTACGTTTGCCAATTTAAGGAGCCCATGAGGGTTGTAAATCAAAACTTTAAAAATTCATAACTTTTGAATGGATTATCCGATTTTGCTAAAATTTTCACAGTTTGTTCATCTTATTTTTCTTCATTTAATGATAGCAATTTAATGTCTGAGTGTAGTTCCCCTTTAATTTTTCCCTCATTGTTGTCGATTCCCTATGAGATTGTAGGAAAAAGAAATTGTACCAAGTAAGCAACTCCCCATTCTAGCTGTAGAAGTAAAATTAAATTAATCTTCTTGTCATTTAGCAAACAGTGGCCCGTTGCACGATTTATTTTTTGCCATCAAAACCTCTTGCAAAAACAGAAACTCTGGCAAAAAGTTTGCCAATTTTTTTTTATGGCAAAAATTGTATGCAATGGTGCCCATGTTAGATTTTTCAGAATGGTATGGGAGGAAATTTATTACGCAGCTCGAACAATTGTGAAAGCTTAAATAGAAGATATTGTTCCAATTATCGTTATCTCTCGATTTCATATTAATCTTCCCTAAGTTCTCCACTATTTTCTCTCTTTCAAATTCTCTCTTCCTCTCGATGACTTTCTCTCTTTCTTCTATTCTCTCTCTTTCTCTCTCCCTCCCTCCCTCTCTGTTCCTGTAGCCCCTTATCTCCCTCTTGTACTACCCTCTTAACCCAATCTCTTATTTCCCATCTTTCATTTCTCTCTTTCTCTCTCTCCCTCTCTCTCTCTCTCTCCTTCTCTCTCTCTCTCTCTCTCCCCCTCTCTCTCTCTCTCTCTCTTTCAACCCTCCCTCTCCCACTGTCCCACCCTCTCTGTACCGTAGCCCCATTTTTTTTCTACCCTCCATACATATTCTCCTATTTCCTCTCTCCCCTTTCTCTCTCCCCTTTCCCTCTCCTCTTTTCTCTCTCCCTTCCTCTCTCCCTTTTTCCTCTCTCATTCGTTCTCTCTCTGCTGTTCTCTCCCCTTCCCCTCTCCCTGTTTCCCCTCTCCCCTTTTATCTCGCCCTTTCTCTCTTACCCTTCCTCTCTCCCCCTTCCTCTCTCCCATTTTCCTCTCTCACCCGTTCTTTCACCCGTTCTCTCACCCGTTCTCTCACCCGTTCTCTCTCCCGTTCTCTCTCCCGTTTTCTCTCCCTTCCTCTCTGTTTCTTTTCTGCACCTTTCTCTCCCCCCCCCCTTTTCTCTCCCCTGGCTCTCTCCTTTTTTTCACTCTCTCCTCCTTCCTCTCTCTCCCTTTCTCTCTCACCCATTTTCTCTCACCCGTTCTCTCTCCCCCTTCCTCTCTCCCCGTTTCCTCTCTCCCATTTTCCTCTCTTCCCCTTCCTCTCTCTCCCGTTCTCTCACCCGTTCTCTCTCCCGTTCTCTCTCCCTTCCTCTCTGTTTCCTTTCTGCACCTTTCTCTCTTCCCTTTTCTCTCCCCTTCCTCTCCCCTTTCCTTCTCCCCTTTTCTCTCCCCATTCCTCTCTCCCCCGTTCTCTCTCCCCCGTTCTTTCTCCCCTTTCTCTCTTCCCATTCTCTCCCCCTTTTCTCTCCCTCTCTCTCTCCCTCCTTCTAATCCCTCTCTATTTGGACACAATGATCATTGTAAGGCGCAAAAAAAAAATGACAAAATACAGTACAAAAATTGCGTTCATTTCAACAGAAGTTTCTTTTATATTTTACATTGCCAGCAACATAATCTACAAAATATTTATACAACGGAAAGGACTCTTTTACATTTTCTTTATATTTTTATACAGGGCACTGCCCTTATTTTTAGTTTTTCAAACTGTATTAATACAAAAAATAGTCAAATTTTATGCACTTCCAAAAATATATAAATATACCATTTCAATAGTTGAATTTGATTCATTAAATTTCAATTTTAAAATGCTTTTCAACCAATAATGAATATACTCAAGGTTTTGACGATTATTCAAACTTCTTGTTATTGATGTAAATGTAGATTACCTCAGCATAAATGCTGGTAAACAATTTCTTTTCCATTTTTAAGATTTATGCTTGTCCTTTCTTCTATTTCCTCTTACCTTCTTTTCCAGATTTCCGTCGTGAATCACGAATTGAATATACATGTATGATTTCCTATTATAGTATTGCAATAATACAGTACTGATAAAAATGAATACAATGTGAATACTTGGCTCTAGAGTACTGTTTTAATCATTTATCATACTTAATTTATTTGGAATGATGGCATTCATAATCCTAAATATTCTTATACCTTCAAACGTATGCACATTTTAATTTAATAGATTACACCACCATCCGTTGCGATTCTACTTTCTGAATACATTTTCGCGGGAAAAACGGTCTGGCAATCCCTTAAATCATTTACAAACAGGGATCAACTTTTGGTAATTTTTTTCCTTACTGATCGGTCATGAACAGATGAATAGCGTAATATACCAATATGGTTTATCAGCCTACCTTTATCAAAGGGACAATTGTTTGTTGGAAAGTTATATTGATAGCAATGTGTGAATGATTCTAAATCGATCTTTTTTAAATTGAATTCATGGAAATAGAAATAACAAGTCCGTCAAATAATAAACGTATTCCATTTTTTTTCAAGAAAAATAGCATGATGAAATTATTTCACATTTATTGCACATAACCATCACGCTTTTTAGATCGTAATTTTGACTAACCCTACATCATACACTACATTACTACCAAACTAAAGCATTTTCTACATTACTACTCTATTATATAACAATATCATATACCTTTTCTAATATATTACATTCCTGCAATCCACATCAATATTTCGAAAATTTTACTTTTCTCTCATGTAGAGAGAACAAAAGAATACGGTTGGTAAAATACTGCACAAAATAAATAACTAAATATAAACTATATCCCCGTCATTTCAAACATAGTCTCTATGTGTCTCTAAGAACTCAAAGTTTCTTTCAATTCAATTCAATTTATATCACATCTCTCTAAAAATACATAAAACAACAAATTAAAAGCACATTATTAATAAGACTAAAAAAGACAGCATATAATGACGAAAATGAGTGAAGTGTGGAGGATTGACCTGTCAAAGGTAATTAATTTCCAAATTTACCACACTTCAAAAAGCATTACAAAAAGAAACAAAAAACATATATCATCAATTATTTAACAAGGATACAAAATCAAAAGGCAGTAAAACAACATTCAGACACAACGGATTCAAAGATTGGGAAATGTCATACACGTATACATGCATGTGGATCTAATACAAAGAAGTCTTCTTCTAGCAAAAATAGAATATATATATAAATATATTCACAATATTGCAGCATTGCACGAGGCAGCTTGGCAAGGGTTGCAGGGTGCAGAATACAATGATCATGAATCGATGAATAGACTGCCTGCTAACACCAAGGTGCTAAAAGTAACACCGATATGAATTTTAATCTGTCTACATCAGGGGCCCGTTACATAAATACAATCAATAGCGATCAATCGCAAACTTTAGTACATGATCTCCCATAGACTTGCGATTGATATCAATCGTACGATTGATTGGAAATATACATGTTACGGTGTCCAGCATTAGCATTAATATATATCAATTTAGATATAGATCAATATATATCAATATATATATCACTATATAGATCAATATATCAATTTAGATATAGATCAGTTTAGATCAGATATTTTAGCAATTACGCTGGCATGTTGTTTTAACATTGTGTTTCCGATGTGAACAGTTGTTATCGGTGTTAAGTTTAACACCCTGCACTGTACAAACCATTAAGCATTCGGTAGTTATGTAAATGGTAAAACATCAAAAACTTGTTAGAATATAGAAGTAGCAATTAATTCATCTAATTCAACATATGGTGCATTTTCAATATATATTTCGGATTTAGACAAATTATTATTCTCATCAGTTACTGTTTTTGTTTAAATACTTTTCTGATGTTTTCCATTACACCATTGAAATAACATCATATGGGATTAAAAAAATCTTCACAACCAATTATAAGGGGTAATCGAAGATATAGGATCCAACACTACAATGGTTCAATCCAACATTGTTTGAAACAATAATTTTCTATTTTACGTTCTTCAACACCAGTATTAAGTGTTCAAGCACTGCAGATGTGCAAATAATATCGTTTTTTAACATCGATATTGAAAATGAAAAACAATTGTAATAATGAAGAAAACTAGAGCTTGCATGGTGTAGTAAACATTCAAGGAGGTTTGCGGTTGCACCATGTGGTGTAGGGTTATCTTTCAAGAAATAGTCCTGAAAAGAACTGAGCAAAATTGTAATAAGTTTCTAAGCACTGGTGTTGCCCGTAACTACCGAATCAATTTGTACTTAATACCATGGTTTGTATAGTGCAGGGCGTTAGCTGAACTACATGTTACAAGTTAGTGTCAAACTAAAGGCTGACTCACACATCTGCGTTTTTAGCCTGCGTCGGCCTACCGTTTTTGGAAATTAAAAACGCTTCCTGGACGCACAGCATACACAGATTAGAAGGTGGACCGACGTTTGGCCTGCGCTCTACGAGCGTATCCGACGAGCATCAGTTCACCGTGTGATCTGCGTCTTTGTGCGTCAAAAGAATGGAGCGTTTTTAATTTCCAAAAACTCTAGGCCGACGCAGGCTAAAAACGCAAAGGTGTGAGTCAGCCTTTACACCGTGGTTTGTGCAGCTAGATCATCGACCATCTCTCTACCGTTATCATACATCCGTCATTGACGCTCTCGATGTCGTCTTCGACAGCATGACTTGTTTCTCTTGGTCATCCTTCCGACGGAGATATAAGTACCTGCATGTGAAGGCGTTGACGACAAGGACGACGATGACGGCGATGACCAGCACCCCTGCGACTATGAGGAATAGTTTGTCATCAGCAAGGAAGCTTGTTGATCTGGAGAGCGACGACTCGCTTCGAATATTATCTGTATTTGGAATTAATTAGGGGAGAGTATGTTTAGCTTTTTTTCAGAATATGCATATTATTATGTTATTATTATGTTATTTTTTTCAGAATATACATATTTATATATATAAATATATACTTATTTTTTCAGAATATACATATTTTCAGAATATACATATTATATTCACAACTCAATAACGGAAGTAATTTCCCACTATGAAACCTAAAGTAAAAAAAATTAACAAATTCACAGTCAAGCCCTTACAAAGGCTCTCGCACGTCAAAGTAATTTCCTTCCCGATTATTCTGCAAAGAAATGTAGAACAGATGTCGAAAGTGTTTGCTGAATGGTGGGGAAGATCCTTTCTTCTGTCTGCTATAGAGCCATTGTAAAATCTTGTATGAGAAATTGCAAATTTTTGTTTTGTTGTTTTCAAAGTAAGAGCAGCATAGTATAAAATGAAAAGAGGAAAACAACAACAATATCCAATAAGAACGACAAACCATATATTCCTCCCTCCCCTCGCTATATCCATTTCCCTTTTACCTATCTGTCTATTTATCTAACTCACTGTCTTTCTATAACTTTCTTTAACTATCGAGCAAAAAATGAAAGAATGTCTTAACTTTCAGTGCGCTGACAAGAAAAAACACCAACAAGGGACTAATATCCCCCCTTTTACTTTCATTTTCTTTTGTTTTCCAACATGTTACGGGGGGGGGGGGGGGGNTCAAGGCTTCTTTATTCGATTATAAAAACCACATTAAAAAGTGACAAAGATAACATTAAATACAAAAATATACATCGAAATACAAAACAAACAAAAAAAGTCTATCTCAATGATTATGATGAATAAGCTGCTTGTGACTATATACAATAAAAAGGAGAGTATGTGATTTCTTACCCGAGCTTTGTAACGCACGTGGGTGATCCGTGCCAGACCTTACTGATTCGAGTTCATTGTTACCGGGATTGACTGCAAGAAGAAAATGAAAATATGAATGTATATGAACCTTTATTATTGATGCTGTGTGAATGAACAAGAAACACTTATAAACTATTTCCATAAAATAAAGTAGGTCATTGGACAAGAGATCCGTACGCCGTGAACTGTTCGGACACAACAATCACAAGCCGGTTCCGATTTAAATAACAATACAAAGGAGCATTGAATTGGCGTTCGACTTAATTTTACGGCAAAGTTTATATCGTGTTAACAGCAAAAACATATCGAATGTAATAATCATACTCATTCAGGTAACTGTTTTCTCAACTGGAAGACATTGGGCAGAGGTTGACAAATCCTTGCTAGGGCGTACCCAGGGATCAACAACCGGGGGCCCCCGATTGGTTTGGGTTTTGAGGACTAGATAGGAAATTTGCGATCCCAAAAGGAGCTGAAAGGCAAAATATTCTTCAAAAGTGTGCTCCCATTTTAAGCTTAATTTTACACCCCCTCTATACCTCCCCGGTGGCTCGGACACCCTCCCCCGCCCCACCCCCAAAAAAGGAGAAAGATGGGGAGGGAGAGAGAGAAAGAGAGAGAGAGAGAGAGAGAGAGAGAGAGAGAGAGAGAGAGAGAGAGAGAGGGGGGGGGGGAGTGAGATCTTCCTCCCATGAGATAGGGATGTTTAAATAAATCTTAATCTCGTGTCAAGCTCCATTGTTTAAAAAAGAAGATGAAAAAAAAAGAGGTCGCCCTCTTGATGCCTGGCGTAAATCATCGGTGGCCTGATGGAAAACGCCAATATACAACACATCATCATCATCATCATAACCTTTTATGTGTTAGCCTGTATGTATGCATATTTCAAAACAAATTAAAACGAATTAAAAATGAATTATTAAAACAAAATATCACACCTGTAGTAGCAGCGTGCCTTGTTGTTGGTTCTACCAACATGGGATCGGGGACACAAGCCTTCCTGCCCTTGTCAAAGTAATCAGTTGATCTGATACACGATGAGGTACACTGGGTGTCCACCATCCTAGAGCAGTTTAAAAGAGTCCTCACGCCATCGGGACACTGGCTACAGAACAGACAGTGGTAGTATCTGGAAAGAGATGCAAATGAAAATGACAACTACATTATTGTACAATTTTTTGTTTAATTCTAGTTTAGTGATTATTTACTATTTGCATTTGTTTTGTTCCAGGACCAAGATGAAAATCAATTTTTACCTTGTATATAATTGATCTTGTTATCCTGATTAAATATGTTTTAATAAATAAAATGAATAAATTATATCATTGTAATTAATATTATTACCATTATTATCAGTAGTAGTAGTATTTTTATTGTTATTATCAGTATCATCATTATTGTATGGTCGTTATTTTGACATTGTTTGTTTACACTCTGTGTTCTCTTCATTCAATTGATACATAAACCAGGAAGAAGCCATCTGACAATGAAGGTGTATGTGTGTGTGTGTGTGTGGATGTGTGGGTGTGTGGGGTGTGTGTGTGTGTGCATTCATTTATATGTGTATATGTGTGATTTTGTCCAGAGGGATGAACTTGTCATCTCCTTGCATTTTTAGTTTTTTGCACATATGTTCAAGTTATTTTACTAATGTCATCTTATAACTACTGTATACTGTTATTGTGAAGGGGCCCCATCCACAAGCTGTGCTTCATTGGGGTCCCTAACCTATCATTCTGTGATTTATGCTTTTTATACATTATGTATGTTGTGTTTGATATGGTTTAAATAAACTAAACTTAACTAAACTAATTCCTTCGACACTTTGATATTTTAGAGGACTGATATATTTATTTCATATACCAGCATTTCGTTTGTTTCTCAACCCTAAATTATCATCAGTATTATCATTTTCTTCTTCTTATATTCTAATAAAGTAGGATGTATAATTTGTTATTAAGTATCATGATTTTATCAATTTGCTCTTGATGCCCGCGTATCATGAATATCCGATTAACAGAGATGCATGTCAAAGGTGCTAAAAATGTCATGAGACTGGCTCTTCTACTCGTCATCACTTCTCTTCAAGCAATAATTCGCCTGATTTGATTTTCCTCACCATATTCACCCTAAACTTTCCCTTTCCTTTTAATATTTTGCAAATGCAATTAAAAGACTCTGATGTTTATTTTCGTTATGTATATATTCTTTATGATTTTTTATGTAAATACGTATTGCATGTTTTTATAAATTTGAATATGGAAAATAAATTCGAATTGAATTGAATTTGATTGATTTGATTTCGGGAGAAGCAGGAGTGGAAATTGGGTGAGAGTGCAATGGTCCACGCACACAAACACCCACAAACACACATACACACATACACACATACATTCTTGCCATTTTGTTAACCATCGGGACGTTAAAACGGTATTTACTCGACAAAGTATACAGAGCAAAAGAACTAACATTCATTGATTAATGATGGATGGAAAGTCAACTCCAAGTCCGGTTCCGGGTTGACATTCCATCGATCGTCTACAATGCTAGCGTTATGGGCTAATATCCCAAAATTAAAATCATCACTATGGAGAAAATATATGGTGACTGAAAAGAGATGACACCCATGAGACCCGGTATATTGTATGCTTATTATTAATTACAAATCATTCAATACGTAATAAACATGATGAACAATGTCTTTTTTTACACTGCATGCGCTATTCACAGGATAATCCAAAACGGTTAGAATCCATTGATTAACAAACAAAAAAAAATCTTTTTTACTTCGATTGAAAAAAAAAGAGAAATTAAAGAATAAAACAGTGAACAAAAGTAAAACAGTATTAATTGTTATCAATATAGCCGATATGGGCAGATGGGAGTGTGAAAAAAATGATGATCCACAGGCACCACCCTCCCCCGTAGTAGCCCCACCTTCACCCCCACTTGTCAAATTATTTCTGGCTATCCCTGATACAGACTTGTTATCCATATTTCGAGTTTTAACTGACCAACTTGACGGTGGGGTTAAAATACATAATCATCTGCCTTTCGATGTCAGAACTCTCAGCATCAATCTCATCATTAATATTTTTTATGGAGCCCCCTGTACTCGGATGTGATACACAAGAGGTGACCGATCGATACGCGATGAGGATGGTTGGGAGGGTAAACATGATTTCACTTTTTATTAGTGGCGTATGAAGGGGGTTATCAAGAGGGGTGCTGGACATTATAGAATGAGTCTCAACTTTGTCTGACTTTATCCATTATCAGTCGAAATAACTCAGAAAAATGTAATCAGAACAAAATGTTGGCTGCACATGTCAATGACGTTCAAATGAATAAATTCCAAATTCCAATTTCCAATCGCAACCGATTTCTTTGAGTCTACGTTCATTCGACGAGAAATCTTAAAAAACAAAGATTGGGAGATCAAATCCGTTTGTTAAAAGACGCACATTGTGCAATCAAATCTTTTGTATATAAATTTCAATAAATGTCATTTTATCGTAAAATGCTGGTTACTATACTGCTGTATTTTTTAATCGTTCTTTGAACACATATATATCTCTCAAATTTCTACCAAACGTGTTTTATGTTTTTCATGGTGGCTGCCGGGCTAAAGCCAGGGTAATAATGAAGCAATTGTAGAGCGCTTAGGGAATGTTTTTTTTAATTGATAAGCGCTATAGTATATAAGCCGTTCATTATTATTATTTACTTTCTCGTCTGAGCCAACATGAGACCCCCGTCCCGAAAAACACAAATACAGCATGGATCATAAACTTGACCCTCTCGTCGTTTTTGGGAATTCGCGTTGGAAATTCTTAGAATTTAGAACTTAATTAAAACTTACGAGAGAAGTCCGTTTCATGATTGGTGAAGGCGACCACGGCCCCAAAGACTACGCCAAAATAAAACGACCAAGTACAGCAACATGCTAATATTGATGGAATGCACACGGCTATGGCTATGTTGGCACGTTTGGTGCCAGTCTTCATTACCTATTTGGTACATTACTTTCCAAATCAAGAGTTTATCAAACACTCGCAAGCACGGTCATGTTATCTGTCGATACTTTCTAAATCGCTGGCCACCATCTTATGCTGAAGTCGGGTTCTTTCTAATCAATTGCTTTATTTAAATCAGTATGTTATCCTATTCAAGATGTCCGGTTGTTAGCATTGGACACTTTTTATTCAGATGCTCCATCGTTTTGCTTGTATTCAATTCCTTTTGCTGTAACGGTAAGTCATTCGATTTTTAAGTATTACCTGTGCAACAAAACATCATATATTTTGTTAGAATGGGAGACCTACTAAAAAGCCATGTTTATGACAAGCAGGCTTTATGATCGGTTACTATCGGTGAGTATCTTAGACATGCAAATTGTCAAACTTTTAACATCATGATCCATTCCAGGAATTAGATAATTAAGAAACAAAATAACACTGAATGATACAAAGAAACAAATGATAACCTGATTAAACAATGATAATGATAATAATAATAATAAGATAATAATTTATATAGCGCATGTATCCACTGTGCGGAGTGCTAAAGACTTAAAAAGTTAATACTTTGCACTCCACTATTCTATTTGAAATCTAAATTCAAAACCATGAAGATGGAATCACGTTCGTTTCTCTCCTCCAGGGAGTGACGTCATACCGGATCACGCCTGTCCAGCTGGATGGGACAAACACCTAACACGATGCTACTGGTACCTTGATACAGACTCACTCACATGGGACGAGGCTAACAAGACATGCCACGATCTGGGCGGATACCTCTACGTTCCAAGTGACGATGATGAGAGTTTGTTCGTGATCGGTGCTCTTGAGAATCGTGACTCGTTCGTAACTCTCACGTATGCGATCTGGATCGGGTGTGAAGATCGGCAGGTGGAAGGTGACCATGTCTGTCATGAAGATACCGGGGATAGTGGATATAGAAGTGAGTGTTTTGACGGAAACATTGGACTTTAGGGGTATGAGGGATTTTTTAAGGGTCAAATTTTAATAACGAATCGCCGGAGGTACCATAGGGTTGATACGAGAAGAGAGCGCCCACCCCCTATCATCCTTTTATAATTATTTTGTTAAAACTAGAATAGTAGTCTTTTATCGTGCCAAGAAATTGGATAACTCAAACATGTGAAGTATCTTTCGGTTTTTATCTGGCTTTG
>BQKZ01000978.1:49066-65840 GCA_036244855.1 Temnopleurus reevesii
ATTATTATTATTATTATTATTATTATTATTATTATTATTATCATTATCAGTGAAAAGAGAAATAAAGGAAAGGAGAAAAATAAGCATAAGGTTCAACTTTCTATCAATCTACTGTTTGATTTAGATTTTCCAAAAAAAGTGCGTCCCAGTGAATTGTCTTACACCCCTCCTGAATCCGGAATCAGATCACGGTGCCTGGTCGACAGCCTTGAAAAATGGGCGTTTAAATTTCATATTCGTCCCGATTATCTTGAACTCCTAAATTTTGGCATAAATCATTCAATCAAGTACCTTTTCATAAGCGTACTTTATCATCATAGCTTCGAAGAGTACACTGAAAGATAATCGATTGACGTCAATGACTATAGAACCACCCCTCATCAGACATTGATCAAACAAATAATATCTTTTTATGGAATGGTATTCTATCAATAGGTATGACCGAATGCTGTGCCCTCATCACGCTCCAGAAGTTTTGCGGGAATAGTCTTCACCTTCAGTACGCTATTTGAACTTCAAACTAGTTCAGAGGGGCGGAGACAGTTTGTTTTTTTAAGGACAGCTCGCTGGTGGAATGAAATATAGAAGCTTCTTTTTTGTTGGTGTGTTTCAGCCCACCAACGGGAAGTGAAGACTTTATTTTTCTTTATTTTTTTTCATTGTAAAACTACAATTTGCCCCCTTTTATGGTATAGATAATCTTATCTTAAGTATGACACCGCTATGAACAGAAATGTCATAGGTTTCACATTAAAACCGCTTTCCCGTATCATAATTACTTAAGCAAAACATTTATTCCATAGTTTCAATTTAAGAATATCAAATATTCAGTAGAAAGGCACAAAAATCTGAACATGGATAGGGATAAGCAGACCGGCTGATTGCATGAATTCAAACTCCATGCAAATTGACAAAAAGTGGATAATAATTATTTCAAAGCAGAAACAACAACGAAACTGAATTGCTAGATAGATGAGCAGTACCCTCACAGCCTGTTGGACTGTTGAATAACGTTTGAATCAAAGAGACTACTACGTACCTTTGTCATAAAACTATTTCATTGTTTGCATCCCGCAGATGTCTTTGAGGACATGTTAACTGACTCTTTCAAAGTTCATTCAAAGTTGTTTCTCGTTCTTTCTTTTTCATCACCGGCTTTATCTTAGCTTTGTTGATCTTCCACTCTGACGCAAATCAGTGCTATATTTATAAAAATTTGTATTGGTATGATTTTTATTACATTGGGTGTAAACTTGTAGAACTGTTTAAAAACGGAACAACCAAATAGTTTTTTTTTTTTTGGTGTTTTTTGCTTTATATTTTATTTATCACATTGCCCCACACTACCCCAGTGTGACTGGTCTCTCTGACTGACGCAACTCTTATGCATGTTTTGTTTTCATTGCCCAAAGAAACATGCATCTAGCTTTTTTTGATTTTGATGCAATTTACTAGCATTATAAACGATTTTAATTTGTTCTGCGGCAACGAGTTTGGTTTACCTGACAAATTTTCGTTTACACATACTCACACACACACACACACACACACACACACACACACACACACACACACACACACACACACACACACACACACACACACACCATAAGCGCCGCCTGGATGTGGGGGAGGGGAGGGGGAATCGACCCACTTGAAATTTTGAGACCCCCCTACCGCTCGAGAAGTTGACAAGCAAATACAATAGCTTGTACATTCATCCTATCGGCACCTATTCCATTGTGCCCCCCCCCCCCCAGCAGCTGACAAACATAAAAAGAAAATGATGAAAAGATGTAAAAGTTTATAGGGGCTCGAACTACCAAATCCCCCACAGTTCGCACACACACACACACACACACACACACACACACTCACACACACACACACACACACACACCCATACACACGTGCATGAGTTCACCTCTCGTGTTTATGTACAGTGTTAAAATCCGAAGATGTAACAACTTAGTGTGGAGGCTAACTTCATATACCGTATAACAGAGTCAAAGACACCGGGGTGAACAAAGACCAGCAAGGACACAACTTAGAACATCAAAAGTTCTTTTTTTATGAGCTGGGTAAGTTCATGGACCCTGTTATAGGGTAAATCTGTCAATATATATGAAAAAATAAACATAGATAATAAATGATAAATAATAAAAGTGAATACAAATATGATATAGACCTATAAGGCCCCAGTCACATATAGGACAGCGGAAGCAACACGATCCACCCCAACTCTTTGTTAATTCACAGTTAACTGCCTCAGAACAACGAGTCGGGGTGAATCGTGTTGCTTCCGGGGCCCTATGTGACCGGGGCTTAAGTACTGTGTAACATTTCTCCCTCTTCACCCCTGTATCTCTGTTCACTCAGTTTTGCGGTACACACCACACCAATGCTCAAAATGGCATTTTTATTCATTTATGCCAGAAAAATATAAGTAAAATGAAAGTAATATACCACTTATACTTACATATTCCTTATTCCTCTGCGAGTATGTTTCACCCTGACGTGATAGTCGCCTCGACTCTCCAGGGGTATCTCAGTCTCTCGAACGATCTCGACTCGCTCTCCACATCGACACTCAGGATAGTGACGATGAGGCTCTCCTAGATGGCAATCGACCACCGAGCGGAGGTAATCGGGTACTGGTTCCTTGACATTGATGCGATCTCGTCCTCCTCCTCCACTTGCTATGTAATCACCAAACACTGAAGCACCGACGTCGTCTGCTTTCAAGATGAACATACCAAAGATCAACCAAAATGCTAAAAATCGGTGTGATAGAATTTTGCTGAACATTGTGAAAGTTTATTCGATGATATGTTTTTTCCACTTATTTTCAACTATTTGTTTCGATTACGAAATTGTTTTTGTTTTCGCCTATCAGACAGCAATGCTTGAGCAGAGAGTTAGTAAGTATGATACATTCTTAGTCACGCAGAGCTGCAGAGTGGGTGAATGGAAAAGATACCAATGTTTACAACCAGCGCATACGAATAGAAAAACTTCCGAAAAGTTTCCATACTTTGGAGTTTGTATAGCCGGTAGATCTGTTGACGTCAAATGACGTCACGACTAGTTCTGTACCAGACTTATTTGGCGTTTTTGAAGTGTATTTTTTTTAATAGATTAGAAAGATAGGGTTCAAAATGAATTATCGTAGTAGCGTAATTTGGAACAATAATACATCAGTATACCGATGGAAAACAATGTTAATCCCGAAAGCGATGAAGTTAAATTCGATCAAAAACTTCTGAATGTTGCCTTCTTTCTTTTTCCCTTTTTTTTTACTGAAACAAATGGATGGGAATTTCTTCAACTTATCATACGTTTCCTAGCTAAGGACCTAGTTCACCTATCAATATGTCCATGCTCTAACAGTACGAGGTTCTACAAAACTTTTTTTTAATCTTCATTATCTCATTAGAACATAAATAATTGCAATTGCTAATACGTAAATAAAATCTTCACCGGCTGGAATGAAGGTTAGCTTTGCTGCGTTCTCACGGAGAAAGGGGCTCGTACGCACCAGTAAGTTTTGTGACGTATGATTACAATAGTATAGATTTACCATTGTGTCAATAATACAATTGAAATGTTCTGGAATTTTCCACGTGTGGTGTTTGCGGGACCCCTTTCATTCATAACGCCAATATTATTTACACGATGATTATTCCTGGGTGTACTCTGAAATGCAGTAGAACGTTACAAATATCTGCGCTCTCTAATGTATACACTACATGACCGATAAAAGGATGTGTGAAATGATTACATAACTTGTTTAAAAACTTTACACGACCGCCGTTTATCTTGCCATCATTATGGAATTACATATTTGATCATATTGATATTTTTATAATATACTTTTAAAAGGTTGTTTGAAAAACAAAGTGGTTCTCTCCAGCTTTGGCAAAAAAGTAAATAATTAATAAGGATTTTTTTTAAAAGACGTGACGTAAAAAAAGGAAGAAAAAAGATTTAGAAAAGATTTAACTTGATTAAAGAAAAACTTCACATATCACCTCTCACAACGAATGAGCTGACAAGAAGAAAGAAGGAGAAAAAAGGAATTGTCTTCTCCAATGTTTCATCCTTTCTCAGTAAAGCGTATATTTACGACCACCTCCCCACAGTCACCTTTGTTATTGTTAAATCATTTGGAGCAGTTGAACAGAGCATGGACCTCCCCTTTTCTCCTAGGTCCATGTTATATTAAATTAAAATGCTAATTAAAATCAAATGTTTCCTATAAATAGTTCGAACCTTCTAGTACGCTTTGTCCAAATAGAGTTCGAATAAAATCTGTAAATATCCAGGGTCCAAGTACGTAAGAGTCTAAAGTATAGTACATACATGATCAGATGATAAGATGATAAGAAGGCTCAATGATAAGAAGACTATCGGGGAACCCCCTTGTGATTATGTCATTGCTATGTCAGTGGTCATAAAAGTTTGCAACCTCGCGCGGACTTACATGTAGTTTGATTTGATTTGATTTATTCATTAATCATTAACAAACTATAAATAACATGCTCTGTAATAATACAATATCTTGAAAATCACAGCAAATCAACATATACAGATAGGAAGGGGTGAATGCATTGTGAATATCATTAAGTTTTTTTTTCTTCAAATTGCACTTGCTATTAGGCTGTAAAACAAAATTTACTTATGTGCAAATTCACTCCTCAAATTTATGAAAGCTTCATAATATATATATATCATAGGAAATGATTCAGTATATCGAGTTTTATCTTGGTAAATCTGCAAATGTTTGATACGGCTTACAATAAGTACAAATAAGATTTTAATGTGACTAAAAACTTTGTCATCATGTTCTCTATGTTTTTCAAGTGGGTGGACAAACGCACAATCCAGTAAAACAGGTACATCCGTGTACGAAAGCGATAATAAAAGAGTTTCCATGGTAACTCATTACGCAGGCCATGTATTTCTCTTTCATTGATGTTTTATTCACACAAAGTACACAATTCATTTTTGTTGATCATCCATATTAGGCACAGTTTGAAACTCTATAAAGCAAACAATGATGAACGTGAGACAGGTAGAAAACGGCCACTACGTCATTGCGAATCCACCATCTGGAACCAACCACGATATTGACATTTACAAATCACAATGCTCAAGAGTCAACACACGATACATCCTGGATCTTCTTGCTTTATTTTTTCTCTTTTTTTCATTTACATGATAATTTCAAATTCATTGTTCTGATTGGTAGTGAAATACAAAACGCTCAAAAGCTAAGGTTAGCAAGGTTAGGGCATGCAAGAATGAATCAGAATTGACAGGCTCCGCATATGATAGGAGGAAAATTTGCGGATCTGCATCTGCATCTGCATCTGTAATAATGTCCCTGTATACACCTCTATTATCTAAGTAATATCTACATCGAATTATCTTGTAGCGTCCTCTTGTGGCTATAAACATAATGAACAATATCTAAATAATATGAACATTTTATACTAGATTCCATTATATTATTTCGAAAATTTGATGTAAGCGCATAATTAAAACACATTTATGTCAATTTCGGTTGAAAACTATTCAGTTCTCTGTTGATATAACAAACTTTTGGCAAACAATCGTTTAACGAAATATGTTTGGGAAATACACCAAGTAATGAGGTAAATCGTAATGTTTTAATTCATTCATTGACATTATAATATCGATGCAATATGATTATTTCCTTAATTTAAGTTTTATATTATACAAAACTTCATATTTTTACAATAAAAATCAACGCAAGTTTATGATAACCACTGATAACTGGCAATTTTCTGCCCTCAACGTTCTTCTCTAATTCCGGATGTGAAAAATAATGAAGGTTAGTAATCAAATTGGTCTATAATGCTACAGTGAGATTCGTCAAGCTGTAACAGTTAATTATTATACATAATCATAACGATGTTTTCTTATTAACTAGGATAGTCCCTTTAGTGTCAAGAAACTGCTATTACAGAATTATAAACATGGTTGATTATGAAATAAGATAAATATATAAAGCTTTATTGCCCAAATTTGTTTCCCAAAGGGAGAGGGAGGGGGGCGTATTTAGGCAACCTCTAAACTTTGAATTCACGTATACGGGGGAAAGTACATCATTATGAGAGAATTAGAACATGTAAGGTGTGCGAGAGAAGGCATGTGAGTGCGTAGGTGTGCATGTGTGTGTGCGTCCGAGTAGGTAAAGAAGACAGCGAGGAAATGTGAATGTGCGTTGTGCGTATGTGTGTGTGTAGTGTCAGAATAATGTCAGAAAAATGTGTGTGTTGGTGGGTGTGTTTTTTGTGAGTGTGTGTGTCAGAGTACATAAAATGGATAGCGAAGGAAAGAAGGAAAATGTGAATGTGTGTGTGTGTGTGTGTAGTGTCAGAAAAATGTGTGTGCTGGTATGTGTATTTTTGTGAGTGTGTATATCATAATAGGTAAAAGAGATAGCGAGGGAAAATGTGAATGTGGATGTGTGTATGTGTGTGTGTGTGTGTGTGTGTGTGCGTAGTGTCAGCATGATGTCAGAAAAATGTAGGTGTGGGTCATAAAATGTTTGTGATTGTGTGAGTGTGTGTCCGAGTAGGTAAAAGAGATAGCAAGGGAAAATGTGAAAGTGTGTGTGTGTTTAGTGTCAGAAAAATGTCAGAAAAACGTGTGTGTGCGTACATATGCGCGTAAGTGTGTAAGTGTCTGTACATGTGTGTAGTTATAATTGTTATTGTTGCTGATGTTGGTNCCACCACCAATTGTAAAATCGATGCAATGTGATTATTTTCTCAATTTCCGGTTTTATATTATACAAAATTTCATATTTTTGAAATAAAAATTCACGCAAGTTTATGATAACTGGCAACTTTCTGCCCTCAACGTTATTCTCTAATTCCGGATGTGAAAAATAATGAAGGTTAGTATATAAAGTGGTCTAGAATGCTACAGAGGGATTCGTAAAAGTAAAATGTAACGATGATAGTTAATATATTAGGCCTAATCATTAAGCATAATTATAATATATGATACATTTTCTTATTCATACAGGATAGTCCTTTTATATAGTTTCAAGAAACGACAATAATCGTAGTTGGATAATGAAATATAAAGCTTTATTGCCCCAAAACATGTTCCACAGAAAGTGAGGAGGGGGAGGGGTATTTACCTCTCAACTTTGAATTCACGCCTATGGGGAATGTAAGTCATAAAGTACAACTACAAGGGGTAGGGTGTAAACAGGTGGGTGAGCATATATGTTTGTGTGAGTGAGTGTGTCTGAGTTGGTAAAGGAAATAGCGAGGGAAATGTGAATATGTGTCTGTGTGTGTGTGCGAGTGTGTGTGTGTGTGTGTGCCAGTGTCAGAATAATGTCAGAAAAATGTGGGTATGGGTCGGAAAAATTTTTATGATTGTGTGAGTGTGTGTGTCCGAGTAGGTAATAGAGATAGCAAGGGAAAATGTGAATGTGTGGGTGTGTGATCATAAAAATACGTGTGCGGTGTGTGTTTGTGTGAGTGTCAAAATAATGTTAGAAAATGGGTGTGTGTTTATGTGAATGTGTGTGTCCGAGTTGGTAAAAGAGATAGCGAGGGAGAATTTGAATGTGTGGGTGTATGTGTGTATGTGTGTGTAGTGTCAGAATAATGTCAGAAAATGTTTACGTTTGTGTTAGTGTATGTGTCCGACTGTGAATATATGTGTGTGTGTGTGTGTGTGTGTGTGTGTGTGTGTGTGTGTGTGTAAAGTGTCAGAATAAGGTCAGAAAAATGTGTGTTTTATGTGTGTGTTTGTGTGAGTGTCCGAGTAGGTAAACTTGGTAAAGAGATCGGAAAATATGAATGTGTGTGTGTTTGTGTGTGTAGTGTCAGAATAATGTCAGAAAATGTGTGTGTGTGTTTGTGTGTGTGTGTTTGTGTGTGTGTGTCCGAGTAGGTAAAATAGATAGCGATGTAAATGTGAATGTGAGTTGTGCGTATGTGTGTGTATGTAGTGTCAAAATAATGTCAGAAAATGTTTGTGCTGGTGTGTGTGTGTACTTGTGTGAGTGTTTAAGAAAGTAAAAGAGATAGCGAGGGAAATGTGAAAGTGTGTGTGTGTGTGTGTTAGTGTCAGAATAATGTCAGAAAATGTGCGTGTGTGTGGTATGTGTTTATGTGAGTGTGTGTGTCCGAGTAGGTAAAAGAGATAGCTAGGGAAAATGTGAGTATGTGTGTGTGTGTTTGTCAGAATGATGTCAGAAAAACGTGTGTGTGCGTACATATGCGCGTAAGTGTGTAAGTGTCTGTACATGTGTGTAGTTATAATTGTTATTGTTGCTGATGTTGGTATTATCTTCCCTATTTCATATGGAGGGTCAGAGCTATATCCATTTCGTTTCGGTATATGGATGTCGAGGTCACACACACAATTATTGTGTTGATGACGTGAATAAAAATGTGTAAGTTTATCAATACCCTGTATCAAACAGAGAATAGAAACAGGTCGAAATCTATCTTTTTTTTCCAGCCCAAAATAGTTATTAAAATAGAATCTGTTGACTTTGTTGTGGGGTCAGCAAAGGGAACCCGTCCATGAAGGTCATTGAAATTTATTGAAAGCACTTCCAGTCAGTGAAAAATTGCAAGAAAAATCAGTGAATGACATTTGACAGGAAAGGGAACATATTTTTTTCTTCAAATACACACGAAGTAGACTATTTCAATCAATATAAATAATTAAATAAGAATGAAATATAAAAAGTAGTATTAATAGACTTGTGAAAAGATGGAAAGTATTTTCAAATACAATTACATAAGCATCCAATCCTATTTTCACAAACTTTGTTATATCATAATTTAGTATCAATATCACTACACACCCATTCGTTTATTTCTTCTTTAGCATTACGAATAGAGTTCAAAGTTTAAAACATTTTCAAACAAATATAATTAGAATCTTGAAATTTTAAGGGTAAAAACAATTTTTCCTCTTGGTATTGCGAGTGTTATCAGTAAATAATTATAATATTGTACAAAAAACGAGAATAGAACATTTACCATTCCTCCTCCTGGAGTTGAAGACAACAGATTTGGAAAACAAATGATTTGATGTGATTTGATGCAGTTATTTTCCATTTCAAAATCATTTTCACAATTTGAACAACAAATTGTATGATAACTTATGTAGGTCACCTTTAAGGAAATGAAATCAGTGAATGCCGGTTGCTACTGAAAATGAAACAAAACCATGGAAAATAAAAACAAAATCATAATTGATAGAGGTCATTTTGAAGGAAATGAAATCAGTGACTGTCGGTCACTTTTGGAAATGAAACAATACCACTGTGAGCATCCTGTATCGTTGGAAACTGGTTGAAAAGAGAAGAAGACGTCATTAATTACAAACAAATGTTGACATCTAGGCATTTTCACATAAAACTGTGGGAGAATATAATATTTCTGATGAATAATAGCCACAGTTCCTCCCAATATTAAAAAGACTGATTTTGTAAGAAGAAAGCTGTGACGTAGTACGGCACTCTTGTATCCTGAAAAGTTCACCGACATTCTATTAATTTTGATACCCCATCATCAAACATATACCGAAAGGGGTGAATATTCGGATTTTGGTTTAAAAGGTATAAATATTAGAATGCTATTTGCATATCAAGAGTTAATATAAATGTTAACGTTGCATCCTCAATGATAGAAATGTCATGAAGTACCGTATCAATGGAATGTACCATACGTTTTGTGTGCACAGCACTTGTGAGTGAGTGCATATGTTGCTTTTTATATAACCTTAAATCAACCATTTGATGTATACTCATTTACGTTATTATATCAATCGCATAAAATATATCAACTTTCACTTCCTTCTATCAATCCTTTTAACTCTGCAAAGTCAGATTCTAAACCCCTCCAAAAAGTTTGGAAATCTAAGCTTACGGACACATAGCAAAAATATGGGAAATCTATTTCCATATCGAGCAATATCACTCATTTATTTACAGATGTTATTTCACGTCTAAGCAATTCCCTATGAGATTAACAAAGGTATGAGAGTAAAAATCGCAGAATTTGTAATTGACTTACTGTAGTGTCACTATTAAAATGTGTTTTTGAATGGATAAAATTGATGCAAGAGCAAGAAGAAACGATTACCTAAAGAGTGAAATGATTAATAAATGAGGGTTTTTTAGGTGAAATTTTTAGATTGTTACCATTCATTGCAATAAACATCTTTACAAGTTGATAAACATTGATTATTCGTTATTTTATTCATCGATCTATCAATTCACAGGCTTGTATCCATTTAAATCTATAGTTTAACAATGTGACTACAATAGATCAATTACTGATTTGTGTCAATACTTTTTTTATACTTCAAAGGGAATTACTCAGTTGTGAAATAACCTCTGGAAAAAATGAGATGTCATTCTTAAGATAATAAAACAATCTTTTCAGTGATATGACTCGATATGGAAATAGATTTCCCATATTTTTGCTATGTGTCCGTAAACTATAGATTTCCAAACTCTTTTTTTTTAGGAGTTTATATCAGCAAGACGTATGCGTGTACATAAATACATAGACACATACACACACCTACAAACACATATATATACACAAACACACACGCTCTCTCTCTCTCTCTCTCTCTCTCTCTCTCTGTCTCTCTCTCTCTCACTATTCCCCCTCTCTCTCTCTCTCTTTTAATGTCCCTTATTCCCTTCTCCATCTCTCTTTCTATATACATACATTTCTTATATAATTTTCTCTCTCTCTCTCTCTCTCTCTCTCCCTCTCTCTTCATCCAGGATATTCGAGGAAAAAAAAGTCCATGCACATCTCTGATTAATTTGTTATAATTACACTTATTTAATTGCAATCCAAATGACCTGGTCATTCTTGGGCAGGAGTGGTTGATCATGACCATGGAACGTAGGTACCAGGAAACAACTGTCATGCACACGAACTTTTTTTCCTCACAATACCACTGGTTTATCCGGCATTCTATCCCTATTCATCCAAATCTGTCGCTATTCATATCATATTTGACAACCCCCGCTTATAAATGAAAATGTTTGTGATCCGTTGAACACACCTTGCACTGTTGTTACCACAATAGAGGCCATATATGCAATACAAACTGCTTCCGTCTTTACGATCTGCTTGCCTGTGAGCAAAGAAACATTGTGGCGCTTCGTCTTTTGAACGTGAAAAAGAACACTTATTGATACGCCGTTTCCAGAGTTGGTTAGTATATTCTCCGTGATGAAACTCTTCTTTATCGCAGTGTTGCTATATTGTGGTGAGTATGAAAATTTGGAAAGTTATCTATTAAACTTCATTGACACAAAAAGTCGCAATGTTGTTCTTTTAAAAATACAATTCTATACATATATTATATAAATCAAATTATACAACATGTCAAAAAGAAATCTAGCGATGGTTTTATTACAACGGAGGAAATAAAATGTACATGAATGTATGTAATAGATCAATCTACCGTATATCATAATTGAAACCTTGCATATTATACATAATGGCAGTCGCTAGCACTTTAATTCAGAGGGGGTAGGCCTACGTTTCAATGATTTTCTGACAATGGTGTGCGTTTGACACTATTGATTCTTTCCACCGATAACGTTTGTAGAGCTCAGATTCTGAAGGGGGGGGGGGGGGGGGGTCGCATCCTTCATATCTTGCATATTGACAGTCATGAACATGTAGACATTTATGAAATGACTATGTCCCAAAGTAGTTATGGGTTAGACTACAGCCGGTTTGCCCTAGTTTTTTCCGCTTGACCGACTTTTATGACCCACGTGACCTAGTTCATTGACCCCGTGACCTAGTTTATTGACCCCGTGACCTCGTTGATTGATCCCGTGACCTGGGTTTGCACGTTGGTTGACCTCGCGTGAATGGGAACAAAAGAGGCGTAGGGCAGCTGTTTCTCTCTAATGACCGCAAATCAATTAGGCGGCGGCGCGTGGGGCAGCTGTTCATGGGGGACCGTGTCTGGGAACAAAAGAGGCGGCGAGGCGTGGGGCAGCCGTTTCTCTCTAATGAATGGGAACAAAAGAGGCGTGGGGCAGCCGTTTCTCTCTAATGAATGGGAACAAAAGAGGCGTGGGGCAGCTNGTCCCACCCAGGGCGTTAATTTCCTTCAGCAAGAAATTCATCCACATTGTGCTGCACTCAACCCAGGTGAGGTGAATGGGTACCTGGTAGGAATAGTTATTCCTTGAAACGCCAAGTGTGCTGCATGGTGGCTGCCGGGCTAAAGCCAGGGTAATAATGCTGCAATTGTAGAGTGCTTAGGGAATTCTCATGAAGAGTTTATAAGCGCTATATAAAAGCCGTTCATTATTATTATCATTATTGTTGTGCTCGCACAGTTCAATACGCGGCGTTAGGTCCTATCACCAATGACCCAAGTATTTTGTTCAATAGTTTATATCGTGTTAATATTAAAATGTGAATTACACAGCAGCCGAACCAAAGTAAGAGTATACATAACCACGATGACCAGACTCAGCCATTTACCAAATGATAAAAACCTTCGATATAATAACATTAACCTTATGCATAATCCGGAACGATTGATTTATATGCAGAAATAATTATTTCACCACCTTATCTACTCATAATAATTTTCGGACACTCATTCCCTGTACTAAAAAAAATCACATCTCAAAGAGCAAGACTTATTGCTCACATTAACAATACCCCCCCCCCAAAAAAAAATAGTGAATAGATAAATAAATGAAGATACTAATTGGAGAACCTATAGGTATGCTATTGAGCAGATTTCATGGAACTTACAATACACACCCCTTCCCTGTTAATGACAAAATAACGTGACCAATCTCAAGTTTTTGAACAAAACTTAGAATAGATTTTGAAGGAGAATATCACAAAAGCTGAAAGGTGTTAACACATATTTTATAACATGTGTAGGTACATTGGTTAAAAAGCTGGAGGAATGCAAGTTCATTGAAAAGCAAGAATACAATGCAAATGCAAATATTATAATAACCTTGTCCACGCTACTATTTATAGACTTGTTGAATAATTATATAACTATAAAAGAATGAATTTATTGTGGATTGCAAAATCACGGCTTTGTGGTCTTTTCATTTTAAAAATAGGAAATATTTACTTTGATTCAAAACCCATGAACATTAATCACCTTTCTATTGAATAACGTTTAAAATTCACTCCGATTTACCCTACGTATACATCGAGAAACAATAATTTTTCCCAATATCGAAAGGATATTGTTAATTGAAAACCCAACTTATTCCAAACAGCACCATGTTGGAATGGTTTGCTGGACTTACACAGTGCAGTGGAACATAAGCCTAGTTCACCATTGTCCAGTTGAGGACTCTGTGTTCTGATATCACCCACCAACGTAAGAGGGGTTTATAATTTTACCAGAGGGAATCATGTAGGGACTCTGTGGTTGAGTACTATGCAGTCTCTGTGTGTTCAGTGTAAGAGAATAAGCAAAGGTGGGTGCTATCAGAACACAGAGTACTTAACTGTACTAGGTTCAACACTGCTGATCGGCAGTATTTTAGTCCCCTGACTGGCTCGATATTATACGGAAACAACCATGCGGAAACAAACATATCTAACAGCATATGACTTCCACTGTCATCTAAATAATATTCTTTTAATATTGGCCTACTTTGATCTTAGGACCAAACATATGTTTGAATGCCCTCAAATGACATTTTTTAAATAAAAAGTATCGGTCGGTCAAAAAAGGGGGTTTTGGTATTACTTTTTTCAATTTTTTAAACACAATTTAAACAATATTGCTTGAATGGGGATAAACAGAATCAGAGTTTTTGAAAAATATCTTTTAGATCATTATTTGCATGTTAATTTATAGTATGTGATTTTTAGAACTGGATGAATTGCGAAAAAGGGGGTAAAATGTGTGAGTCGACCTTTATTTAGGGTTTTATATTCTAGTCGAAAAAGAAAAGTTGCATCTCTTTCTATGCATTGTCCTCCATATAGATGCGTTCCTATGGGGTGGAGACGTGAGTGCGCCGAGTTCAGATGGTTTCATTATACCCGCCAACGAAGGAAGGTACGTCCATTTATATTTTTTCTTTATTATATGTTTTATTGGGTTTCCAATCACAACTTCAATCACAGAACAATAATCAAAATCATCAGTACAATAATGATAAAAGTATACAAATAAGTAGAAAAAAAAACATTTAAAAAAGAACAAATAGTTCCATGAGGACACATCGCAGATTTTTTTTTCGTAACCGAGATGGAGATCATTGGGTGACTTCAAGTACGGTGTGCGGTGTTGGTGTTGGTGTTGAGAGAGCAGATCGGCCCGTGAACCGAGCTCCAACACCGTTGGTCAGTTTACAGAAGCGATACGATCGCTGTATCGATCGCCCAACACCAGCCACGATACCGAGTGACGTCACTCGCGCTCGCAGAAAGCCTCGCGAACGGCTCAACGATAAAATAATTTTGGGTCCGAAATTCTCAAATTAATCTATTCTAATTCATACAAATCGTGCAATCTTTTTCAAAATCCAGAAGAAAAAATATTGCCTTCCAAAATAAAGTATTTGGTTTTAGTTTTCATTTGCAAGTTTTACCGGAAAGTTAATTTAACCACCGACATGTCACGAGTTTTCGGAGCAAAATTGCTACTGTTCTGTGTGGAAAACGAATGCATGATTTCAACACCAACACCAACACCGAACTTGAAGTCGCAATTTTCCCGATCCCTAGGGGTTGGTGTTGAGAGATGGGAAAATTGCACGTGAATCGTCAACACCGACCGTGATCCTCGGTTCAGCAGACGACATTCAACACCAGCAACCAACACGAGCGACCGGAAATACGTCAGAATCTTGCGAGGTCAACCCCAACACCGACAGACTTCAGGTTTGGTGTTGAGGCTGGTGTTGGTGTTGCTGCAACACCAACACCAGCGTTCCACACCGTACTTGAAGTCACCCAATGAACTGATTTCCTAAAAAAAAAAAAAGATGACTCCACAAGGATTCTCCTCATAAAAAATCTTCATACTCTCGACCAGCAATTATAACATGTTTGTTTACCTAGTGAATGGGGTTCATATTTTCTCTTTTCATCTCTTTTAATTAGCGAATAGAGACAATTGTGTGATATGCGCTTTATAAAAGGATTAAAATGATATAAAAAACAACAAACATCAAAGCCGCAGTTATCATTTTAGTAATTTTCAGATTGTCTGGTGTAAGACTAGATTAGCACAATCTTGATATTTTCTGACACCATTTATCCTGATATTACATCATTGCTGAAAAAAAATGTTCTGTCAATTTAGATTACTGTTGCATTGTATTATGTTGTGGGTGATAAAGTTCAAATATTTAGTACGGTATTCAAAACCGGAACCTTTCGGGATCACGCTTAGAAAGTGTTACACAGTGTATATCTATTGGAAATGAAATATGATAAAGACGGTGTGCATTATAGCCAATAATTTTATTGTAAAAAACCTCCCAAATTTTCGAGAGCACCTGCCCTCTATTAACTTCTTCAGGGGAAAAACAAGTTGGAAATGTACATATTTGATGAATTATTTTGGTCACATCAATTGCTAGCGCATATAACACGTATAATAACAAAGTAAATCACAAATAGAACGATCATATAATTTTTCGACAGTGCAAGTCATAAATCTATGAAACTAAAAACCAACGACATTGGATAAATAGAATGTTTGAAAGTCAAAGGAAACAATAGAATGATAGTAGTGGCTTAGACAGGTCTGCCAACCTGATGATTGGGGGGGGGGGGGGTGGATTTGCTGTCCCCCATAGCCCATTTTTTAAATGAAGGTATTACCTCACTGGGTGCTTATTAGGATGTCGAAATTGTGTTTGTTTGTGTGTGCCATAGTTTTACACCATAAGGTGCTGATTCTGATGTCAACATTGTGTTTTTGTATGTGCTATATAGTTTTACACCACTTGGTGCTTATTCCTATGTCGAAATGGTGTTTGCTTGTGTTTGCTATAGTTTTACACCACTTGGTGTTTATTTTGACGTGAACATTGTGTTTGTTATAGTGTTACAACACTGGGTGCTTATTCTGATGTCAACATTGTGTTTGCTATAGTTTACACCACTGGGTGCTTATTCTGATGTCGACATTGTGTTTGTTTGTATGTGCTATATAGTTTTACACCACTTGGTACTAATCCTGGTGTCAACAATGTGTTTATTGTGTATAATGTAAAGCGCCTTGAGCACTCAGCAGAGTGGATACGTGTGCTATATAAATTGCATCTATTATTATTATTATTATTATTATTATAGTGTTACACCACTGGGTGCTTATTCTGATGTCGACTTAGAGGTAACACTACCAGGTTCATGGAACGTATCAGACCTCAAATGGATTTCCGTCTGGTGTCGAAGCTATAGTGTGAGTATAATACACGAATAGGGTGTTGTTCAAAAGTTGATCACAATGTGCAGTTGATCGGAACGTGCCAATCAAAATCATTGTTTCACGCGCGTCTTGTTAAATGCGAATACCGTGTGCGAATGAAAATGCCCGTTACAATTTGCAAAGTTGCAGTTGATTTGAAGTTGATTTTCAACAACACCCCCAACTTTTTTTTCAGAGCCCGACACAAATTCTAAGGAGTGGTCGTTATCCTCAATTTGACTCAATGTGCACCTTGCTGGGATGCTCCCCTGGGGTTGTCAAATATACATATAATTTGTATGCG
>BQKZ01000978.1:79000-103159 GCA_036244855.1 Temnopleurus reevesii
ATGGTGATGATGGTGGTGGTGATGATGGTGGTGGTGATGATGGTGGTGGTGATGATGGTGGGGGTGATGATGATGATGGTGATGATGGCGATGATGATGATAATGATGGTGATAATGGTGATTATGGTAGTGATGATGGTGATGATGGTGATGATTGTGATGATGGTGATGATGATGGTGGTGATGATGATGGTGATGATGATGATGATGGTGATGCTGCTGCTGCTGATGATGATGTTGGTGATGATGGTGGTGGTGATGATGGTGGTGGTGGTAATGATGATGATGATCGTGATGATCATAATGGTGATGATTATGATTATGATGGTGATGATGGTGATGATGGTGATGATGATGAATTTAATGAATAATATGTTTTTAATATTATTCCCATATCCTTTTCCCCCAAAGGGTGTACACGTGTACGCTGGGCCTGAAGGTAAGCCTCGTTTTTCTTTGTGTCTTTTTATTTATTTTACACTTATTCTATTCATCTGTAATAAGTAGATTTATTTAGTCTCCATTTATGATTCATTTCGAATACATATCATAGAGCTTTAGATTGTATTTGACACATATGTAACAAGCATTGCCATAAATATTATATTGCTTTGTGTACCGTATTCGACAGGGCTCTCTTGCAAAGCAGGCCATGTGGCTTGAACGAGATCACTTTTTCGTTAGAAAAAAAATACATATGTCTTTGGCAATTATCCATACATCCAAGACATATACACATATTTTCATATATATATTTTCGTATTTATTATGTATGTATGTGGAAACATATACAAATACTTCGATCTCCTCACCACAAATATCTTCACTATTATACCAACACAATCACTATGCATCTCAACCAGCAATACCACCACAACCACTATCACCATCGATCAGCACCCCAACCACCACTACCCTTGCAACATAACCGCTATCACCACCCACCCACCACCACCATCACCTATACCATCACCACTACCACCACCACCACCACCACCACCAACACCATCAACACCACAACCTTCACCAACACCACCACCACAAACTCCAACTCTACCACCACCACCATCATCATTACCACCACCACCATCACCATCACCACCATCATCATCAGCACCACCACCACCATCATCATCATCATCACCACCACCACCACCACCACCACCACAATCCTACTTTCTCAACCTTTTCTCCTATCCCATACCAACGTCCATTCACCATTTGATGAAAATGTCATTAAGATTGTTGAAGACTTCAACTAATATTTGATTGACACTTTTAGAGGGAGCCCTCTGCCAATGGGCGACAACAAGTGCAACCGGCGATGCTGATTCATATGCAACATTTGAAGACTTCCGTGAGACCTTAACCGTAGTCTGCCAGCCCGGTGCTCCAGGCGAACTGGTCTGGACCGTACCGCTAGACGCCCCTGATCTCCTTTACTATCACGTAAGACAGATCGTAACGAGTCTTAAAAAAAACCCCGGGTTTTTATCCTACTTTTTCTTACTTCCCTGCCTTGGGTTTCGTTTCATTATTCTTCAAAAACACACCAAAATGTTCAAAATATTTGATGAACACTATCTTTTCCTGTAAAAGAAAAAGAATGTTATCTTGGTGGAAATTTTGATATATTTGATGTTCACATTTATTTCATATATAATTCTTTATACAACAATTGATCCCCAAGCTGGTAGATACATAACGTTCTCAAAAATTTTCTGTATCTTTGAGAGTTCCTGAAAAGCTCTACGAAAAAAGTTACGTATAAGTTCCTACCGACACCTATGTATCCTAAATATCTCACAAACGAAAACAATTGGCGAAAATAGACATTTCGAATGATTGACAAGATGATAGGTGTTAGAAAAGATCAGTTTCATATAAAAAGACATATTAATTCGGAAAATATTTCGTCACAATACCAGTGTTAAGTAGTTAAGTAGTGTTTTTGTTAAATAGTCTCTAAGACGTTTTATATTCAGGGTGCAAATAACAAAAAATCCAACACTACAGCTCTGCAACAGTTTTGAAAGACACACATATGACAAAACCATCCAGCTCTGTTGATGTTTTGAAAATAGGTTAGTGCCTGATAGTATATGAAAATAGTTGGAAGGTTGGGGAACTGGAGATGACTTGCAAGAGCGAATTAAGTTCAATTAAATCGTGTTTTGCTTAGATTTTACTGTCACACTTCGACGTTTTAACCATATGCCCCAATTTGGCGAATATTGCTTTACAAATTCACGAACACCATATAAAGTATTTCCGTAAAATAAAGTGGGTTATGGACAATAGAGCCGTATGCCGTGCATTGAACTGTGAGGACTTACCAAAAACAAGCCGGTTCCGACTTGAATAGCATTACAAAGGAGCATTGAATTGGCATTCGACTAGATTTTACGGAAATAGATTATATCATGACGGTACAATTACCTTAAAGATTTTGAATAATATTTAACTGATCGATTTCCGTCCTATTTTTCATTTCCAGTGTTACACGCATCGCTGGCTCGGCTGGAAAATCCATGTGGTAGATGATTACGAGGAAACGACCGCGAAGACGACCACGACAGCGGAGATGATGACGACAATGACAGCGCAACAATCATCGACAACGCAGCAATCAATGTCAACCGATTTGGCAGACCGTGTACCGTCTACTCAAGTACTCACCATTGCAATCCTAGCAGCCACAGCAGCGTTCTTCGCCGTTCTTTCGGGGCTGTTTGCACTAGGATGGTGGCTCAGACACCACAGATCGATAGACTTAGAGACATAACACCATTTGATATCCGCCAGAAGATACTTTGATATATTTTCACTGGCCAACGTTCACGCATACTGTGTCCATGATTCGTGTCTTATGGATTGATTATCGGTTGAAAGCGGCGAACAATTCAGTAGGTACATCAGCTAAATTGGAATGAAGCGATCCTTCATGGCATGGATTCGAATCTTAACACTGCCAAGGTTTTGAAATATTCTGTAAAACCTAGTACTTAAGGAAAAGGTGCAATGTTGCACTTTTATGAAACGGTGCAATTGATCACCCTTTTTCTAACTATGCATACGATAGTTCTTGGAGTGGCCGTCATTGCTGTGCAGACTTGACTTTCGCTCTACAACGCGAACGCTATTTAAGACGATCTAAGTTAGATCTATATGAGTAGCCCAAGTGGAAGATAATTAGGGCCTGGGGGCTTTGAAAGTCGTTTTGTTTAGAAAATGAAAACCTTTGCAAAGTACGTGAATGGCCGCTTCGACAGTCCATAAATTTAGCGTCGTAAATAGCGGTCGCGTTGCAAAGCGAAAGCCTAGTTGAACATATTCACAGTTCATTTTTTTTTTAATTATGGTTTTAAAGCCCCAGTCACATAAATGCCCATAATCAACGCGATTTAACATAACACTTTAGTCAGTAGAATCGTATTAAATCATGTTGCTTCCGGGCTTCTATGTGACTGGAGCTTTAACAAAGTATCTTTTAAAGCCCAAGTAAAGTTTTGGTAAAAGCGAATATTTTTGCATCACCAGACTTCATCTTCAAATCTATATGATATGAACTATAGTATCATAAACATATTACACAAAGGATTGTGCGAAAAATGAACGAGTTTTGGAAAAGCTATAACCTAAAATGTGCAAATTTTTATAGCGTGGTGCTTCACCACGCTATTTCAATATTTTCTTTCTAGATAAAGGACAACTTCCCATTCTCAGAATTGGATGAAAATCTAAGAATTTAATAGTTGTGTATATCTCTGTATCATTCTAATGTCAAATCTTGGAAATAGCTTTGTATATGCTCGATAACGAATAAAATAATGCTATAACCAAGAGAGGGCGCTAAATATGATTTAACGGTCAAATTCAAATTTTCAAAAGAATCAGTTCGTAAGAAAATATGCTACGGTCTAAAAATGTGTATAAGAATTACATGTCATGATAAATATCCCCAAAATTCAGATTTCTTCATCTTTACCAAAACTATACTTGAGCTTTAACTATGCCTATTTATGCACAAAAACTGACATGACTATGTGAGTAGAAGTCTGGAAATTTGTATGAAAATAAAATTATCATTTCATTGTTTGTGAGTAACATCATTTACATAATTATTTGGTACATAGTGCTTACAAAAAGACTGTTGTGAATTTTTAAAGGGTCATTTTTTTCTTTTGTGTGTGTGTGTCACTTAGGCATGAAATTATGCCGTTTTTTATACCAACTAACCGCATGATCTTTAAACAATAACCGTAATTTTTATTTCTGGACATTTCCCGTTTAGAAAGCCATGCTACTATCAATTACGGTAGGCGGTGAAACATTTTAAGTTGTGTTTATATAACCAGGAAATTACGAATGGCGATAAAACTGATGAGTGTGCATTATTTTAAGTTTGCTTTAGCTTTCGATGCATATATTTTATTCAAGAATACTTTAGTATAAAATGTTATATCCCGTGTAAAATATGATCTATAGAATAGCCCTGAAGAATTTGTATTTGTATTTAATATTTCCGGTTACCATTTGTTACGTAAAAACGGAAAAAAATACTTCGACATGCCGGGTATACTTAACGAAATTCGCTATAACTACTTTAGTCATTGTTAGGATCTTTTCAACATGTCTAATTTTTTACACAATAATTATTTTGGATAACCTTATATTGTCTGACTTTAGACACCCGAAATAATTAATTTCATAAAAGCCCGGATCAGTCGGATGAAATGTAATATTTTATTGGATGAATTTGAAAGAAGATGATGATGCAAACAATCCAAATATTGTAATTCAATTGTTGCGAACAGGTTTAACGTGCATAAATTTGCACGTAAACCCACCTATTTCGCAATTTTTTTTCCAATTTGGCTTGACCTCCGTGATGAATTGAAGTTCCACTGGTGATCACGAAGGTCACTACAAACAAAATGAAAGAAGTGAAAAGTTTAACTCAAGATTAACGCGAATTTTAAGATATTTAAATTTGATATTTTCGGATGGAACCTTTTCATTCATTACTTTTAAGAGTATTTGATTTCTCATGTCGAGATAAATTTTAACATAGAGAATTTTTAAATAAAGCAATTACGATACAGTGAACTGTGTTGGCTTATATTTAGTTGATTCATACATATTCTTAATCTTTACAAGGGAAAGCTGAACAACAGTGGATGAATTTTAGAAACTAAATTCAGTAGAATATATTTGTCCACTTAGTCATTTTGTGGAAGCGTCGTGCTGTAGCGGGTCTGACTCCTGGCCTTCAAAATGGGGGCCAGCGGCCGGGTTCGAATTCCACCCGCGGTGTTGATATACTTCAGCAAGAAATTAATCAACGTTGCGCTTCACTCGACTCAGGTGAGGTAAATTGGGACTACAGGAAGAAGTTCCGTGTAAGGGGAGGGGCCATATAGTGGTATCCTGCTAAATCCAGATAATAACGAGAGAATGCTTTCAGCGCCATGAGCACCTTATATCATATTTATCACAGGGTACTCTTAAAGTCACAGATGCTATATACATGTATATTTGAATAGCAGACGGGCCTTTTCAGAAGCACATTTGAACAAGAACTTTAGTAAATCATGCTCCCCTCATTTGTTTAAAAATTCACTGATTGTTTTTTATGCTCAGCATACACTTACCGCAACAAACCTGTCGTGTATTTCAGAGTGATCCATCTCGATAAATCATGAAAGAGAAGTGTTTTGCAAATTTTCACAATTTCCTTCTATGAACGGATTTATATAATAATACCATTTTACTCTATTTACGCCACTTGTAAGTAAAAAAACGTCTAAGTCATTTAAAGAAAAAACAAACTGGAATATTTTGTTCATTTAGGATTTACAACGACAAGAATAAGACAATAATATACATAATTTGCCATACACTCTGAAAACGAATTATGTTTTTAGACAGCTGGGAGCTGACTGTAATATTGTAATCATATCTGAGCATAATTCATGTTGGGTTTGAAGTAATTTCAGTCATTCAATTCTGACTGGAAATTAGTTGGCTCCCAGCTGAATACTCGTCTAGCTATTTCCAACTATATGGTTCTAAGAGTGTACTTGATTTTCAATCGGTAAGTTAGCAAAGCAATTAAATTATATTCCTGCTGAATTTTGGATGCTAAGTTAGTGATGAATCTTCTAATCTCAGAACATTTCACCTTATTTATTTCAACTGTAAAAGATATCAAATGTAAAATCAGTTTGACCGCGAATGTAAACTCGTTTGATGCAAGATATTGAAGAAAGTGTATAGGGCCTATTTACATTAATCTAAGGAACAAATAAACAGTTACATATACATGTATTGAAGAAAGTGTATGACAACAGATTAGCTCCTCAATTTAAAAAAAAAGAAAGAAAAAAGAGCAACATACAAAGGGAGGAATTGTTGATTCTACTCATTCGGGATTAAGTCATTTGTCCTCAGATTAATAGTAATATTCTTGGCTAACTGAGTCCAGAAATACTCCTGACCTCTCGGATCATTGGGCCAATGAAGATAAGGTCTTCCATCGCTGAGATACAACCTCGCTAGAAAGGGCATTTCATCATCTGGGATGTCTTCTAGAAAGATCACCAAGACGAAATCTGTCCTGGTATCACTCACATGGTCCATAGCGATCCGGAGCTTGAGCATAAACCAACGATCCCTCACGCAAGCTCTGCTGAGCACAATGACAGTCTTGTAACTATGGATCACCACGTAGTCCACAGAATCCAGGTAGTGCATTCCCCAAACGAGGTCCTCATCACCAAAGACGTTCCTCTGAAACTGTGGAAGGTGCTCTTCGAAAGCTGGCCGCAGATGTTCTCGGATCCATTCCTCATCGTCGTCGTAGAAGATGATGTTGATATCGAACTTGTAATCATTGTGGTCTCGGGCGTCTGTCATCTCGTTGTATCCAATGACCGCTAGCTTCAAGAGATAGAGCTTGAACTTCAGCAACCAGCGGTAGTGAAATGCGAATCCAACGATCATCAACAAACAGAACGCAGCAAGGGGTAGCACAGAAACAAGCACAATGTTAATTCCACATAGTTCTTCAGGATGAAAGTCAAGTAGAGGCTTCTCGCGGACGACATCTAAAGATGCTAAGGAACAGATCGTCTCATCTTTGTTCACAACTACTACAGACCCGCTCAACCAAACAACAAGCCACTCTAAATCACAGTTACAATTCAGTGGGTTGTTCGACAAATCAACCGATGAAAGAGATGATTCGATTGGTTGGAAAGTACTGCGGTTGAAGCTCGTTAGTTTGTTATTTGCCAGTGCAATAGTTTAGAGATGTGTATTATTTGAAAATATACCTTTATCAATGTATGATAGGAGGTTTCCTCGAAGGCTAATGCTTTTAATTTCTCCCAATCCTTGAAATAAATCCTTAGGTATTTGTTGGATGATGTTCCCTCTCAGGTTGAGTGTGCGAAGAGATCTCATCGGTGAAAAGATGAAGGGATGAAGGCTTGAGAGATCACAGTTATCCAAACTGAGCACTTGCAAAGCTGAAAGGTGTCGGAAGATTTGGGGTGGCAGTTCCTCTGTGCTTAGACGAGGATTCCCACTCAGATCTAAAGTGGTGAGGTTAAACATTCCATCAAAAATGGAAATGTTTAATGTCGAATCCCAGAGGTTAAGCGAGATGTCCAGAGTAGAATCGCTCAAACTCAGGTTCACAAGATGCTGTAGGTTAAAGGATTCTCCTGGTGCTAGAGGATTAAAAGGAGAAAAGACATCGTTCATGAGTAAGGATGTTAGCATTGGGATATGCAATTGCCAACGGACAACACTGCATTCTGACAGATGGAGGATCTGAAGATTATTAAGTCCAGATGATGGATCTAGGTTAAAGGTACTGAGACGTTCGTTCCCTGATAGATCCAACAACATCAAGCTTTCTAAACCCCTGAAAGTATTCGGAGAGATTCCTTGTATCAGATTTCCAGACAAATGTAGTTCTAATAGATCTACTGTCCAACGATGATTGTAAGGGTTTACGTGTCTCACCTGATTATAATCAACGTTGAGAATGTGTACGTCTTGCATTCCTTTAAATTGGCCCGGTTCAATAATCTCAATGTAATTATCACTGATGGAAATACTCTTCACTCTCGTCAAGTTCGAGAAAACAAATGGATACAAGGTCCACAGTTCGTTGTATGGAAATTCAAGATGATTTAATGCGACCCCTCTCAGAGGATTGAACAAATCTGTTGGAAATGTATCCAGAGAGGCACCAATGACTGATAATTCTTTTATCACTGATCGTGAGATTCCTATGAATAAGTTCTGATAGACGGTCCGTGTCATAGGGTAGTCTCCAAGCATCAGGAATCGCACTTGTAGTGATGCTATTACATCGGGATCTACAGATTCGATCGGGTTACAAAGCTCCAAATGTCCCACTTGGCACACCAACGTAAACTCTTCTGCAGTTAGATAAACTATAGGATTCTCGGACAGTAAAAGAAAGTCTAGCTGACCACATGAGCTGATATTGATGGCTTTGAGTCGGTTGCGATGGAGATGCACACTCGATAACCGTGGGCTCCATTTTAATATATCACTGGGAATGGTTTCTAGATTGGATGAGTGCAGGAAGAGCTGGGAAAGCTTTGTCGCCATTTGCAGTAGTCCTGCATCTGGAAGTACAAGGTGTGCATTACCAGATAAATCTAATTCCTTCAATTCCGTCAGGGGATGGAGGGCTGTAGGATCTATCGTTCTGATGTCGTTTTGAGACAGATCCAGGCTGAAGATGAGAGGATATCGCTTAAAGGACGAACTCAGAAGGATGGTGATGTTGTTCCTGAACAATTCAAGGCTTACGAGGTCTTCGGAAAGATCTTGAGGAATATCATCAAGTCCTCTGTCTCCACATGATGCCTTCTTCAGCTCTACGTCAAAGTCACATCCAGAACTTACTTGGCCGGATATGAAAAAGAGATTCAGCTGCTCCGATAAATAGAAGCAAATGAAAAGCATCTTGAGGGCAGAAAAACGGTTGCCAAAAGCCATATTTGTTGACTAGGAGTTGCAAGTGCGTGGACCTACGTAGCAATGTATCTTTGATTGTCTATAAAGCTAAATATTAACGAGAGGACTCCGATGAGGAAATAGCTACGTCTTCAAAATGATGATAGACACAATATGCTTAGTCCTAGACGTAGAAAAATTAGATATCTATATGATGTGTAAATATAATCGCACAGAACATCTGCTTCCAACTGAATTGGATAAATGCTTTCGGTTGTAAAGTTTATGACTGAAACCTATTGAACGAGAAATACAAATAAAAACGAATTTCTATAGATTGAAATGGGAATTTCATTAGTATAAAATAAAGAAGTACTTCCTTCATCATATCAACAAAAGTTGGCAATGAAGCTAATATAAACAAGAACAGGATGTGTTACAATTCAAATGCTATCGCAATAAGAAACATATCATTTCCTATTTAGATGCATCGGCATGGGGGAATTTCCAGTAAAAAAATGGGGGTGACGGGTGGGGGGGGGGGGGGGGGGGGGGGGGGTCCAAATCGGTCTAGGGAGTCCGGAGATATGAAAAAAGGGGGGTGGGGGGTGGGGGGGGGGGTAGGGGTCAAAGGCTATTGATTAGTTTCAATAATCGAATTAAAACTTTTAAAATTATGTTCTTGATTTTTCTGATTATAAACCATGAAATTAGTTTACGCCCATTTGAAATGTTTACTTTGAACGGCCGTTTTTTACTTCAGGAATTTCAATTATTTTACTTCTGTAGCTTTTGTTCTCTCTTTCTTTGTTATACATTTCAATGATTATTACAATGATTATTATTATCATTATTAGCATTATTATTATCATTGTTGAAAATGTTTATGCACGTCTGAAAACATTTCTCTTAGACGGTTACTCCACGCTAAAAAAAATAAATTGCTTTGATTAAAAGCTAAACAATTCGACGAACATATCAAAATAAGTTTGAGCGCAATCGGACAATAAATAAAGAAAATACAAATTTTTGAAAGATATTTAGAAATAATTCAAACAGTTGTATTTTTAGCAACTTAGCAACTTTGGATCACATGACATGAAATGGTGATGACGTAGGTTTACCACTTCTCTACAATTAGTTTATTGTGTATCATTGCTTTTCAATCCCTTATTTTTTAAAAATCTTTACAGCAAATGACTATTTGTTGATAATCTAAATTCAATATATATAATCGACAATTATGATCAAGGAATGTATAGTGTTAACAACATAAGTCTTGTATGAAAGATGAAATGATAAATTATTGAATAAATATGATTTTAATAAACAATCAATGATAATAAGATTTATATATTCATAGAATTAATTGCTCTAATTAAAGGAATGTACACTACTTCAATGACGTATCCAGTTCAAATGATTTCAATTATGCTACTAAATTATTGCATATATATGAAAAATTAAAAAATTCATTTTCTTTTATATCATATTGTTTTTGTACAATATATGTTTGCCATTGTTTTTTAAATCCTCTTTTGTAGTTTTTGTATTATTCTAAGTGAACAAAATATTCCAGAAATTACCAAAATTGACAGTGGTACGTTTGCTGTCGTGAAAACGTAATTATAACACAAAATAGATATTAGTCTTTTCTTCATCTTTTCTTTATGAACAATGTTTAGAAGTTCTAACCAAGAATATATATTCGACTAGATGAATCCATCGAGAAAAGGAATTATTTTGGCGTCCAATAACTGTAAAACAGAGCACAAAAGGCAAATAATACACTTATTCTAGAAAAGTGACGAACCTACGTCATCAACACGTCATGTCACATGACCCAAAGGTGCTAATTTGCCAGAAATATTACTGTTTTAAAAATGTTAAGATATTTTTCAAATATTCATATTAAAAACTTTGTCATCTGTTGTCCGTTTTCGCTCAAACTTGTTTTGATCTGTTTGTCTGATTTTTGCGCTTTCAATCAGAGCAAGAAATTTTTGGCGTGGAGTCCTCCTTAAAAAAAAGCCGTCCATGCTGAGTTCGTTATGTTATTTTGATTCTATATGCTGAGGAAAATTACTTGATAACTATTGCTTCTTCTTTTATCTCCTCTTAATCAGCGCATATTATTATCATTATCATCATCATCATCCTTCTCATCATCATCATCATCATCATCATCACCATCATCCTCATCATCATTATCATCAACATCACCATCATCATCATCATCATCATCATCATCATCATCATCCTCATCAACATCATCAACATCATCATCATCATCATCATCATCATCATCATCATCATCCTCATCCTCCCCATCATCATCATCATCATCATTATCATCATCCGCTTCATCATCCTCCTCCTCTTCCTCCTTCTCCTCCTACTCATCATCATTATTATTATTATTATCATTATCTTTATTAAAATCATACTGAATGGGTGACAGGTAAAATGCACTTCTTGAAACTAAGAAATCATTTTGTATTTTTATAGAAATTTATTCATGTCAATATTCTAGAAACTCTAATTAATTCCAGAATGAACTCTAAAGTGACACATCCACACGAAATAATTGATCTGAGTACAAGTTTTATTTTCAGCATTGAATAATTAAAATGAAAATGGATGATTTACAAATTTTCAAAAAAATATCATACAATTCATGGATTCATTTACAATAACATGGAAAATAAAACAAGATCATAATTTGTAAACATACAAAATAGTGATTTTCGGTTTTCAAAAAATACATCTAAGTATTGATAATTACATTTATGGCAATATCTATACAAGATTCACACGAGAAAATATATATACGTATGTTTTATATATCTATTCATATGATAGTGAAGAACGACTCAAATATTCATACAAAAATACTGTAAACATTATTTCATAATCATGTAATTTTAAGAATTTGATTATTTGCACAAATCATTAAAAACAGGATAATTCAGAATCAAATAGATAGAAATATGAGAAAAATCATGATAGACATTGAAAAATAATAAAAATAGCGATAAAATGTTAAAGCTGCCAAAATCCTTGCTCCCTTCAGAATTTTATACTTTTTAACCATATCCTTTGTTGCTATCACAAGCCTAGGTGCACCAAGTGCATTCAGATTTGGAAAGCTATTTGCATGGGGAGAATTATTTCCTTGTATTTCATTAATCGGCTGCATAATATGAAATCTTCACTGTTGTTTTATATTTGCAAATTTTGCGACCATGAATTCACTAACATTTTCACTCATTAGAGTGCCCATAGGCTCACGTACAATAATCTTTTAAAAAGTAAAAATAACTTGCTAATGTGTGAAAAAAAAGTGAAATTCAGTGAATTTGCTCGAATTTGTTTGAGGACACTAATCCCGTGAATGCCGACTGAATATTTTGTTATCAATGGTAGCATTCATTCAGTAGTCTCCATCAATATTTTGACCTATTCTGTAAACACATACCCTTTTGTCTAATTCTGTATCTTGTATCTTTGTACCTTTTAGTTACACTGCAATTGTTTTGTTTAGAATTTGCTGAAAAATAAATAATGATATTAATAATAACGATAATAACAATAATAATAATGAGTCACTTTATTTTGTACTGCCAACTGGTAGTATACACATGTCTGGAACTGAGTCTATCAAAGCTATTAGATCTCATCTACCAATTTTGAAAGCTGATATCAAAGGGTAGTTGTCATAGATTTCACTCCTGTGTTAATTTCATCAAGCTGTTATTAAAGGTGTGCACAACTCTGTGCACAATTGGTGACTCTGGTGATCACTATTAAGAGATATAGAATGCATTAAGTGCAGGAAAGGGTCACCAGTACATGTAGTCTTGCATACCTCTGCAAAAAGCTTTATGAAACATACCGCCAGCTTTATGAAACATACTGGCATATTTATGCCAACGAGTATTGAGCACTATATGAAATGCCTAATTCGGGCCTGAATTTGTAGATTAATTCATAGATTAAGCGGCGTACATAATTAGTATTTCAAAACATTTACTTATGGTCCATACAAGGTTTACTTTCCATAAATAATTTTGGTCCTTTTTATCAAAGTAATGGTGTATATACAAGAGGATTTGTAGAAATTCATAAAAACCGATTGCAAAACAAAAATGAAAACACAATAAGAAAGTAAAAACACTTTAAAACATTCAACTCAAGAACATAAGCAATGTTGAATGTATCACTGTTTCAGGCACCATGAAATTCTCCTAGTGATCAAGGTAATAATGAGGAATTTGTCAAATTTAGGAATTATAGAGCAGCATATCATTGTCATAGAAATAAAAAAAAGTTAACTTAAACCATTCAAACTACATGATTCTAATATACCATAATGCTAAAAGTGTATTCATAATCCATGTCAGATTTCATTTGACCTGTTTTATCATATTTCATGATTTTGACAACTCAGATTGGGATGAGTTTTAGCAGATATACCAATCAGAGAAGAATATACACTTCTACAAAAGCATGTTGGCAAATGAACATCACAATCATAAAATTGTATACGAGTCTTGAACCTTGAACCTAATCACTTACAGCATTGATTTACTGGCAGATGCCACAACACCCACTTCCTACGGTTGCTTCCTTTTACGATCGTCTAATAGAAAACGAAAAAATACGAAACAAACAACGAAACATCTACAGGTTAAGCTAGGGTAAGTAAGACTTCTAATACATGTCACTATCCCGCTACATAACTCTGCTTCTTCAACACAAAACTACGCCCTATGAACATAATATTTTCTTTCAAAATACCCTGATTGCTCAATCAACATCTAATCCAAAACTTGAATGGAAGGTAATAATTACAACATTCCATGGCAATTTAATCTACTATACTATAAAAATATCTTAAATGAAGTGCATGAAAAATGTTTAAAAAAAGAAAAAGGGGTGGATGGACACAATCTACCAAGCACATGGTATGAAAGCAACTTTGGTATACACACAATGATATCAAGGATTAGCAAGTATAATGAAAGAAAATTCATGATCATAACACATATTAAACACTTATGATAGGCACTAAAAACTTCTTCATTTGATGAAAAACAGAATTAAAAATGAAAGCATGACCAGGGGAAAGCTGATAGTATAAAGAAAAGAAAGTACTTCTATGTTCTAACAATTAAAAATCATGAACAGTTGCCCTGACACATGTATATTTTGTGAATTTCAGGAAAAGAATTATTACATCAGTCAAGAAATATCTTGGTCGAACGTGTTGGCATGACAACTTGGTCAGTATATGAAAGCGAAGCAATCACAAGAGTACACTAAATTAAAATCAATTACAAGTACATACACTTACATCATATATGAATAGTAAAAGTATGATATTTTCATCATGATAATACTTAGATATATAACACATATTTATTACTATTACTGAGCCTATGACTTATGGTGATGATTGCTTTGTCGCCAGAGAACAATTTAAAAAGAAATACACATATAGAAAATCCATCAACTTAGACAAGTTCGATATTGGCAGAGTTGACTGTACTTTCATGACAGGCGTAAAATATTTTGGACAAAGATTTTTTTTAAGGGGGGGGGGCAAAATACACCACTTATTGATGTGTTCCCATTCATCTTTCCGAATCACATTGCATCAAAATTTAAACAGATTCAAAATACAGTGCAAAAATAGGAAAGAACACAAAGAGACAAACACATTTGAAATGCTTGAACCAAGATCTAAGAGTGGTAATGCATCCAATTGCATAACACTTTCAGTCCAGGACAACTTTGGCTTTTAGTCCTGTAGAAAACATATTTGATGGCAACATCTTATTTTTGCCCTCTGACCAGTCTCCTCATTCTTTTACCTTGTATATATCAAAAGCACATTAATGATTAGACAGCACATTTCAAGGTTTCAGTGACACAATGACATAACTCCAATTTGGCCATTTGAGAAAAATGCATTCAAAGGTTTTGGTCCTCATTGCCCGGTATACAAATATAAAGTTTGAAAGGACAAGTTGGTTTACATAAGAATCATTTGATGCTGTTATGTATAATTAGATGGCAACATTTCCTGAACATTTTGAAACCAAAACTTTAATTTTGAAAAGAATTGGATTTACTTCTTTGTGCCTGGGTCCTTGCTTAGTTACATCAATGTGTAATGTAGATCACACAGGACTCCTTTCCTCAAATGTGACCAACACAATTTTACAATGTGACCACATTCATGGGTCAATCAGTGCTTTTTCATCATATTAAATTAAGTTTTAACATCTTTGACCAGTGTTCCTACATATAATGTAATAACGTTGGCCATGCACACAGAAGACATTTACCATGTGACCTCTAACTTTTGTCATGTGTCCATAAGACATTTACCATGTGACCTCTAACTTTTGTCATGTGTCCATAAGACATTTACCATGTGATTTCTTACTTTTGTCATGTGTCCATCAGACATTTACCAAGTGACATCTAACTTTTGTCATGTGTCCATAAGACATTTACCATGTGACCTTTAACATTTGTCATGTGTCCAAAAGACATTTACCATGTGACCTTTAACTTTTAAGTCTTGTGTCCATAAGACATTTATCATGTGACCTCTAACTTTCGTCATTTATCATGTGACATAAACATTTGTCCATAAGACATTTATCAGGTGACTTAAACATTTGTCATATGTCCATAAGACATTTAACATATGACCTTTCAACTTTTGTGTGTTTAGCTAGTAGCAGTGTTTACATATGACTCTATCATATGACCACATATCACAACTTGATCTGGTGCATTTTATACAATATTACTAATCTCTGTTATTCATACTTTCTCTAATCAGGTACTTACTCGGGTTCTAAAAGTTTTCCCAAACCCTCTAAACGTTTCTTCTCAGAAGGTAACAAGTACTTGATAATCCTCCACAAGAGGCCTGAGAATTAAAATTTTGGCAAGATTCATTCCAAAGTTGATTTTAAACTCTAGAGTAATTTTCATCTGAGCAAAACTGGATTTGAGACTATGGGAGCCATTGTTTTCATTGGCCAAACTCAGAAATCACTAAAATGTTCTGCACTTCTTACATAATCTGAATGCATATTTTGAATTGTTATTACTTTATGAGAATTGCATTCTTATATGAAGCCAGGGATTTGTATCAATTGCATCCTCATATCATCCTTCAAAACATGTACTTTGCAACCAGGTAACAGCGGTAAATTTGCTTTGTTGGACTATGTATATAGCAGGAAGAGGTTTACTTCATGCTGGCTTGTCTTTCAAACCTTCCAATGGTCCTCTTTGATGGATCCAAGCTTCAATTCCAAGTAGTTTTGACCAACATACAAGTTGTTACATTGTGATAAATGTGTAGTCCCACATACTATTATTAAGGTCATCGGTAGACTGGGGCTACCACTTTGAGGAGTGTTTTCCCTTCATCCTGGGCTAAGATTAGTGAGTTACTCATGTGGTGTTCGATCAGCTGGGCTGGTGTATCAAATGCCTAAAAACAAAAGAAAGTTGATAGCAAAATGAATATCCATGAGGTAATAAAATACACATTTTTGAATAATTAACAAACACTAAGGAAGACGGAGATTTTGAAATTACATGGAGGGGAGGATATTAAGGATATTTGGCCTAATCATCTTATCTATCTTGAACAAAACTTAATTGAATAATAATAAGTCATTCATTAGACCAAAACAATAAAATTGTTTTGATGCCCTCCCATGCCATTACAATTACTCCTACCACTGCTATAATTACACCTACCAATACTGTACTAATACTGTACTCACTGCTGTGAGTGGGCCTCGAGCCCCCATTGTAAGAGAGGTCAGAGTCATGCTTAATACGTAAGTCCATCTGGCAATACTATTGGCATTCTGTATCAATGCAACATGGATTTTAGATGCATGAATATGCGTACTAGCTACCAAAGAGCAAAATAATAGAACATGAAAGCAGCATTATGAAGACCCATCTTTTCCCCCAGTAATTCAATTATTTTCATCTCTGTTCTTCCAATTGGAAATGCTATGGTACTTTTTTGTTTTTTTAGTTCTCAATAAATAAGCTGTATCAATGTTATCTATTTTCCAATAGTCTTGGCCCCCTGTTTTATTCAGGTAGTCGATTTTAATAAGGATTATTATTTGTACCTGTTCATTTTCCTTTCTGGTTCCAAGTGCGTACTTTTGATCGTCTCTAAGCCTAATCTGAAGGTTCCTGGCTCGCCCATTGAACCACAGACCAAGAGAGTATGGGTTAGATGCATCGCCCCGGGAACTATTCCTAACAATAAATGCACCATCCTGATTGAGAGAGGAAAGAAAGCTCAGGATGAACAAAAATAACATTACCTGCAATGCTTTGAGTACTGCAAAAAAGTTGCAATTGATTTTATATCAACTGCAAATTGAAGCTCACATTTTCATTCATGCACATGAAATAATAGATTTGATTGTCGCATTTCGAGCAACTGCATCTTGCCATCAATTGCGACTTTTGTACAACACCTCAATGTGTCTTGTCACACCAGGGCTAGTCATAATATAGNGGGTTAGATGCATCGCCACGGGAACTATTCCTAACAATAAATGCACCATCCTGATTGAGAGAGGAAAGAAAGCTCAGGATGAACAAAAAGGATAATATCTGCAATGCTTAGAGTACTGCAAAAAAGTTGTAATTGATTGCATATCAACTGCAAATCAGCTGCAAATTGAAATGCGCATTTCCATTCGTGCACATGAAATAATGGATATGATTGTCGAATCTCGATCAACTGCATCTTGCCATCAATTGCAACTTTGTAGCAACACCCCAAATGTGTCTGGTCATATCTGACCAGTCATAATATATATCCAATCACCTATGGAATTAATTGGACATCTTCAGTAAATGATTGCTACAAGTGTATACTTGCAATTATTATTAATTATAAATTTGATTACATCTTACAGCTCCCTGATCTTATTACAGTTATCAAACAGAATCCTAAATGTACATATACGCAATAATAACTTTTGAATGATGAAATATTCATAAATAAGTTTGACCTTCAAAATTTTACAATACAGGGTATACAACAAAAATTATCATAAAAAGATGATGGTTCACTTGTACGGTATATTAACCTTTTAAAGTCATAGATTTAACACTCTCTCTACACAGATTGTAATTCATATNTATTATTAAGGTCATCGGTAGACTGGTGCTACCACTTTGAGGAGTGTTTTCCCTTCATCCTGGGCTAAGATTAGTGAGTTACTCATGTGGTGTTCAATCAGCTGGGCTGGTGTGTCGAATGCCTAGAGAGCAGTGAATGATAAAAATGAAAAAAGAAGGTTATCAAATAGATGATGAAGAAATATTTAATACTTCTCTACTTCTAAAATTTCTTCTTTTCTTAGTTTTACCTGTTGGATGCGACAGGCTTCTACAAAAGCCAAGCAAGGTGCTCCGTCTGTGACAACGGGCTACTACATAAGACCTGACTATGAAGGTGTCACAGATTTATATCTGGAAAATACTCATTTAAACATTCCAAGAACAAATCTAACATTTGAAAAAGAAAAAGTATGATCTTTTCTGACCACTGAAAAGTCACAAAACAGCCAGATTATAAGATGTAATTAGCCCTCAAACTATATGACACTACCAAAGTCCCCAATGCCAGTAACTTAGACCCATCATTGAGAAGAAATGTTAATTCTAAATAGCACCTCTTGTAAACCTACTAAAATTAGATTTCAAGGGTTTCTTAAAAATCAAACATTTTTGGTGTCATTCAGGAACAAGCTGTCCAGGTTCATTTAGGGTACCTGGTTATCTGAAAAGCATAAACACTGTCAGAAGTAAATTTTTGATAAACAGAAATTAAAACACCCTGAATGTAATCATACATCTGATAACAAAAGGGACCAAATCCAATGAAAGAATGGCCAGAGTCATGCTAACGTAAGTCCATCTGGCAATACTATTGGCATTCTGTATCAATGCAACATGGATTTTAGATGCATGAATATGAATACAAACTACAAAAGAGCAAAAGGATTAAACATGACAGTAAAAATGCTATAAAAGCCCACATTCTCCACAAGTAATTTAAATATTTTCAGCTTTCTTCTTCCAATTATAAACGCTGTGGTATTCTTCGTTTTTAGTTCTCCATAAATTAGATATATCAATCTGGTATTCCATTATGATGATGATGAATATTCTGACTGTTATTTCTTTTTTCTGCTTCTTAAGCGTATAGGGACATGCCTTGGCTATGTATTATGGGCTACATAAGAACTGAATATTATTTTCATTACCTGTTCATTTTCCTTCCTGGTTCCAAGTGCGTACTTTTGATCATCTCTAAGCCTAATCTGAAGGTTCCTGGCTCGCCCATTGAACCAAAGACCAAGAGAGTACGGGTTAGATGCATCGCCACGGGAACTATTCCTAACAATGAATGCACCATCCTGATGGAGAGAAGAAAGAAAGCTCAGGATGAACAAAAAGGATAATATCTGCAATGCTTAGAGTACTGCAAAAAAGTTGTAATTGATTGCATATCAACTGCAAATCAGCTGCAAATTGAAATGCGCATTTCCATTCGTGCACATGAAATAATGGATATGATTGTCGAATCTCGATCAACTGCATCTTGCCATCAATTGCAACTTTGTAGCAACACCCCAAATGTGTCTGGTCATATCTGACCAGTCATAATATATATCCAATCACCTATGGAATTAATTGGACATCTTCAGTAAATGATTGCTACAAGTGTATACTTGCAATTATTATTAATTATAAATTTGATTACATCTTACAGCTCCCTGATCTTATTACAGTTATCAAACAGAATCCTAAATGTACATATACGCAATAATAACTTTTGAATGATGAAATATTCATAAATAAGTTTGACCTTCAAAATTTTACAATACAGGGTATACAACAAAAATTATCATAAAAAGATGATGGTTCACTTGTACGGTATATTAACCTTTTAAAGTCATAGATTTAACACTCTCTCTACACAGATTGTAATTCATATATTATCTTCATGATGTGAATTTAACATCAAACATTTGCATCCACATTGACATAATTTATTTTTCTCCACTCTCTCAGGCGATTACACACCCGACTACTAATGCAAGATATGACGATTTCTGTCATTTGATTGTTGTCATTTTTTATGGGAACATATTGTGTTCCCTTGAATAACTGTCGAGTAATGTTGACTTACTTCCCACAAGTTTTAATGTCAGTTGTTTTGCGGTGGAAACAAATACTTTTATGATAGTGGTTGTGGTGATAGCTGATCAAGATCAATATGGGCATTCATTCATGATAATTAATTATAATTTGTTGCATTAATCGTTTCTAAAGTGCATTTAAAAGATATATTGACTACGTCTTTCGGAAGGTTTTTCGCAAGGTTTGAAGGCGATGTATCTGGTAATGATGGAGACGTAATTTCATAATAGCATTTCTTGACTCGATATAAAATGAGCTGAGAAGAAAAACAATTTAGGAGTTGGGAGTAGGAAACTCAAAACATGATAATAAGTGAAAACATGACATAATCTATTTCCTTGGAATGAAGTCGAACGTGGATTCAATGCTCCTTTCTAATGAAATTAGAACCGGCTTGTGATTGTTATGTCCGCATAGTTCAATACATGACGTATAGATCTATTATCCCATGATACTCTTAATTTTCCCAAACTAGATTATATCATGTTTGAAGATATTAACCCTTTCATGACGATAGAACACGTCTTGTGTTTTTGGTGCAATAACTTAAAATATATACCTGTTGTATGAGCAGAAAGAGAAAAAAATCTACACTGGATCTGACCATTTTTATTATATCACCATTTGTCGCTGGATGCAGAGAATTTTTTAATGAAAATAATCACTAAAATGGTCATAAATCCTTGGTTTGGCAACGTAGAAATCATTTAAAAATCACCATTTTCCACGCAAATTGTCAACTTTTAGCTTTTTAGCACGCTTTTTGACAAAGAAGATTCCATATGGTAACATAATTTTTAATTTAAACATTCTAAGAAGAGAATTTATAATTTCAGTGTTGCCAATTTAGGAAAGGAATAGTGATTTAATTTGTTGTAAAATAATTCCTGTCCTGACTGGGTTAAAAGCCTTACCACTTTGCACTGATGAAGAATCTTATCCGATTCTTTCCTTCCTATGTCTCCATTATACCAGGGATAGCCATCAAGTTCATTGATCTAAAAGAAAAGAATTATAAAAAAAGTGAGAAAACAAGGAAAAAATGTAGAGAATCACTGTGATTAAAAAATATGAATCCTATGCATACTCTCAGTTAGATAAGTGCCTTGTCTGGCATAAAACAATAAAATTATGGTATCATTTTAGTATTCTATGGGGGTCTTGTTCAAAAGTTACAATTGATCGCAAATAAACTGCAAATCAGTTGCAAATTGTAACGTGCGTTTACACATGATATGCGCTTCTAACAAGACGCGCATGAAACAATGATTTTGAATGGCATGTTCTGATCAACTGCAACTTGCGATCAATTGCGACTTTTGAACAACACCCCCAATGACTTCAGCATTTTTTAAAGCCTATTTACTTCAAGCCTATTACAGGTCAAATGAATAAAGAAATAGAAAAAAAAACATCCAGAAGCAGCGTAAAATATCTGGTGAAAGGAAATATAGGGATAAACACGACGCTTCAAACAATAAAATTAATTTTTGTATCACTCTGTATGAGTGTAATAGAGAATTGCATATAGTGATTGTGCTATATAAATGGACTTATTACTATCATTATCATGACAGAGTGTGAGTATCTCTATCATGAATATATGAGATGTAAAAGAATTCCATGGAAGACCAGCTCCTCTTGATGGGCGAGCTGAGGGTGGACAATCCGCCATACTTTTAAATTGTATTCTGTTTCTTAATTCGGAAATAAATTAATATCAAATCAGACTCCAGCTTTTCAAAAAAATTACATGTAAAATACAGTAATACAAAGCACTATAATATATTAATGCTCTCACCTTGGTAGGTTGAGGAGGAGGGAGTTGAACCGGTGGTGCTCTGTTTGGACTAGGGGGCGCTCTTGTCACACTTGGAGCAGGTTTCGTCTGTGGAGGCGCGTTGAGTCGCTCGTTGATCTGGTGGATTGCAGACATGTTTGGAATCTGGGGTTCTATAATCAAAGTGGAATAAAAAAGAAAATGAGTACTATAATCTCTTTCTTCATAATAAAAAGAAAAATTATAATCCTGATGAGGTCTTCTATTTCATTCTAATGCTAAATCTTGGACAAGACCTTATGCGGATCCAGGGAGCTGAGGGGCCCATGCGCCCCCTTTTTGAAGTTAATTTAGCATTGCTCCCGATGTCGACATCATGGCAGATTTTCCCAACTCCCTGATATTTATTTCGTGCTGTTAGCTCACAGACTTTTCTTCTTGTAACCCAATGATAGACAGGATGTCACATTGATCAGGAGCTAAGGCACATTTTAAGCCAATAATTGTACAATTTATAAAGTGGATTATAAGCTTGCTCTTTCTTAATTTCCTTTATTACCTATGTCAATGATTATTCCATAAATGTCAACCCTTTAAAAATTGTATCTAGCAAAGGATAGACGTCAGAATGTGAATCAGTACGAACTGAACCAAATATTTTCTCGCGAGAGAAAGTATGATCATAGCAACAGTCAAGTGCATTCTCTCCAGTGAAAACATTTATTTCTGCTGTGGGGATTCACATAATACTTTCAATCCTCATGCATATTCCAAACGTTCAGCATCTCTCTTATTCAACTCACGTGATGGTCTCCTATTAGACTGCGGTAGAGGGGGCATCTCTGACGCCCATGAAGCAGGTTCCTGCATGGGTTTGCGTTGTCTTGTCGTAGGACCACTCTCACTGCTCGTTGAACTACTGCTGCTCATAGACGAAACAGACGCTGTGGAGGACGTCGATGGTGGCATCCCAGGCTTCCTCGGGGTAGAGTTTCCTCCGGACGTGAGTGGTCTTTGGACAACGGGCGATGGTGTATGTGTTGGAGACGTCGGTGGGGGTGGGAACTGTCGATCCGTGACTTTTGTACGACCCTTGTTCATAGTAGGTGGGGTGGGTCTCCTTGCATTATCAGTATTGTTATTATCAACTTCAAAGCGATGCCTCATGTTCTTTACCAGACGCGAGGTCGTGTCTGACGAGCTATTTCCATTTTCATTTTCATTGTCATTGGGGAAGGGGATTGTTGGGATTCGCGTGTGTGAGCGAGGAGGCGAGCGAGGAGGTTCAGATCTTGGAGTCTCTGCTCCATTAGGGAACTCTGGCATGATCTTGCTGATGTGAGATACATTCTCTAGGTTGGGTTTCCTCCTCTCTGCTTGGGGTCTTGAAGGGATCGCCGGTGGGGTATCTACAGGTGTCGTTAGGGGGTTTGGTTTCTCCGGTCGAGGCGGTGGGGGTCCGCTGTTGGGTTGTGGAACGGTGGGAAGACGTCTGCTTTGGATGTTCTGAAGCACATGCCTGCTTTGTGATTGCACTAGAAGTTTAAAAGAGGAATAACATATATTAGAATGCTGTATAAGCTGAGAGTTTGACTATTGGTTTTATTTTCGCGAAATTTGCGACCATGAATTTGCTAAGCAATCTCACTCATTTTAATGCCCATAAATCTGTTCACAATGATCAAACATTGATCAGACAACTAGTAAATCAGATTAAAATTGCTTCATAGATCTGGATCTCAAAACATGATATTCCACAAAAGTAATTGAACGGTTCAATCATCTGCCATTAAGTACTCAAATCATTCAATACTTACATGTATATCATCTGCCAACGATAATACAAACTAACTGTACAAATTGTCCTATTCATGATAATGAATGATGAAAAAAACACTGTCATGCTATCTCATATTCAAGAGGAGATGCTGAAACAGAGCTCACAAGTATCATGATGGACAGAACCAAGTGGAGGATCCTTGCTAGGTTGGGCAGTTGGTGATTTATCAAGATGAATAACACTTTAAGACTGACTGGTATCTGTTCTTATGCTCAATAATCCATGAGCGTATTCAATGAAAGAACTGAAATAA
>BQKZ01000979.1:24202-36969 GCA_036244855.1 Temnopleurus reevesii
GGGGGGGGGGGGGGGGGGGTCGGGAATGCGATGTTTGTGCGTTTTGTGGATGGGGGATACAGATATAACGGTACCTTTTTGCAGAGGGCATTTTTCTTTGTTTCTATTTTTTGTGCCGATTTTGGGTCTGTTTTGTTTTCCAAAGGGTTTTTGAATATTTCCATTTTTTTTTAATTCCATTGTTTTTTATTCTCTCTTTTTTTTAGCCTATTTGTTCCTATCACTCTCCTAACACACATATTACTGGTATCACAAGCACTTACATGGAACATATTATTTTTGTTGATAGTAATATGTTCTACCTAATGTGGCCGCCTATATGTTCTCTTTGGGAAGTATCCAAAGCCGGGAACTAATAGCCGTAAATAGCTAGTTCATGAGTCTATCCACAGAGCTAGGTGACGTCATACATCGATCTATATGATTTGGAGGTGACTACCTACAAAACCGCCACTGTTGTCATTTTTCAGAAAGATCCATTTCGAAATAAAAATCATAATTCAGCAATACTCATCATTCCCACTGTCTCTTGAGGCTGAGTTTTCTGAAACGGGTTTCATCTGTCCCTCCTGAAAAGCCCCAGTCACACAGGGCCCCGGAAGCAACACGACTCTTAGTTAATTCACAGATGGCTGTCTGCGGACAAATAGTCGTGTTGAATCGTGTTACTTCTGGGGCTCTATGTGACCGGGGCTTTATACTCCATTTATGGTGTCATAAGTACCCCCTTTAACGAGCAGCCTTGGCAATGAGGGACCTTTGTCGGCACCACTAAGGGGTCATACTTGTGTCACTTGTTCAAGGTTGGGCATGGTTCAGCGAGTCCATCTGATGTCTCACCATTTTGATAAGTTGTGCTTTTGGTTGTTCTTTTCGGGGAAATATTATGAAATCATTGACGATTATACTAGTTAAATAATTTTATAATTTTCACTTAGGATACTTTAACTTGGATTGCCTATTTTTTCTTTTTAATCATAAGATTTATACTCAACCTGAGCGATGTTTCACCAAGTTACGAAAGACTTTTAAAACGAGTTTACACACGACTGATATAATTTTATCGTGCTATTCTGAACAAGAATGTTGACCGTATTGAACTCGCTAATGTACCCCAGTCTTTCTTAAAGTCGTGCGTGAAACACCGCCCAGGGTTGTGTTTCATAAATCTGTGCATAGATCTACGCCCGACTGTAGGAGCGACTTCAGTGAGAGAAAAGATCGATCATCAGTCGATCATATAGTCTTGCGTAGATCAATTCTACGCATAGCTTTAGGAAACACAACCCAATATATATGATCTCTCTTTTTGTATCTGATGTGAATGACCAGTGATCATGTTATTGGTCTTTTCACTGGAATTAGGAGAGAGTTTCTGCGATATTTGCCAGTTTATGGAATGTTCGATCTGCCAAGGTTTAATGCCCCGGTCACATATGACCCCGGAAGCAACACGATTCACACCGGCTCTTTGTTAATTCACAGTTAACTGCCTCAGAACAACGTGTCGGGGTGAATCGTGTTGCTTCCGGGGTCCTATGTGACCAGGGCTCTAAGCTCATATCGCATACTTACAAAAAGTTGGATGGCAAATGATAAGAATTGACTTGTTTTTGTTGATTAAGATTCACAAGAAGACTTCTTCTTTATTCAAATAGTTCAAAAGTTCTTATAAACATAAAAATCGTATTCGCCATGAGCTTCAGCACTGCAAACCAACACAGTTATTTACACATAGGACCAGTGTAATGTTGTATTCTAGTTCCGCACATTATTAGAGCATCGTTTCTTCTTAATATTGCTTTTGCTCACCATTCTTGCTACTATTGTTTCACATCTTCACAATTTGGCACTTGTAATTCAGCTATTGTTTTCGGCATTCTTTGCAAACTTTGTGCAATTGTGTGACCATTCATTTTCCGGTCATTACCAAATCGTGCGAGACGACAGGTAAAATTGGAAGACTATTAGTTGTCATATTGTGAAATGATTAAAAGATAAAAGATGTAATAGGACGGATGTCATAAATCTCTTTCTGAAATATACAATTCGTGACAAGTTTATGGTTAGGTATTTATTTCCGATTCAATTAAAATACAAAAGATATAAAATGTGTGAACAAGATGAATAAAACAAATACATTACAAAAGATTACTCGGATTGATCCGATTCAGCAGTGCCAACCAGCTAGACACGACACTGTTTAATCTTTCATATGATCCAGATGAAACAGAAATGAAATGAAAAGGAGAAGAAGAAGAAGAAGATATAATATGGGGAAAAGACGAAATTGCCTTTTGTGGAAAGGTTACACATATAATTTGTCCCAACAAGACTATGCCCGAGAAAGCTAATGTCTACTCGTCTTATTATTTTTTTCTGTGTTTTTATGTGCCACAGAAGCTTTTCCAAAAACATTAAATTAAAAATCAACAAAAAAGTTTTTCCCTTCTTGTAAGTGGGATACCTTTGAATAGATCAGTGTCTTGCACAATGTAACAAAATTGACATGTCATTTTTTTCTCTATATAGCTTGTCTGTAAAAATCCATATAATTTCCCATTTCACGCGTCAGTAAAAACAAAAAGAAAAAAAATGTCACTTTTCAAAAAGAATTATTTGTGAACACCGTGTACAAATAGGTATATAAATGATAATTTTCAGGTACAAAGAAAAGGTTTTTAAGTCAAGTCTTTTGTCCTAAAACTATATTTTTCAATTCTACTTCGAATAACATTTATGAAATAGCAAGTGTTACCCCATGGAAGATATTTGTGAAATCTGCTTCATCTTTTAAGTAATATGGTGCAGACATATCGTAAAACTGTCAGTCATGCATGTATATATATGAACTGGGGCGGTATGACGTTCAGTGATTAGTCTGATAGGGATAAAATATTTGTTTTTATTTTCCGGGATTTTGGCCATTAACATCGTCTTAAAAGTGTAGGAAAAGGTCATCAAGATAAAGAGACATGCAATTTCATAATGGTTAAAACTTGATCTGTATAGAGGTTTTCTCAATAACACGATATAGACTATTTTCGAAAAATAAAGTCGAACACCATTAATGGTTCTTTGTAATGCTATTCAAATCGTAACCGGCTTGCCATTGTTGTGTCCGCTCATTTCTATGCACGGCGAACGAATCTATTCTCCTTCGATCGACTTTATTTTTTTTTCGAAAATAGTTTATATCGTGTTTAATAAGTATTGAACTGAAACCACAGACAGTCACATCTTGTTTGATGGACTAACCAGGCTGACTAACATAGCTTAGTCAAATATGAGAGACCAACATAATTAGTAAAGCGAATCGCTTGATTTTATTCCAGCATGACCAGCCAACATCAAGTTAGTCGCTGGAGCAACATGATGCTGGTCAATAATTTTATACTAAGTCGAAGAAATATTCTACATGCTCAGTTCACCCAGAGCGAGAATTAATATTTTTAGTGTAAATTGAAGGTATAAAGACTATCTCCCCATATATCAGAGGGAGGGATATCACATGTGGGGGCTCTAGGTGCACCCTCCAGTAAGTGTAGTTACATTGAAAATACTGTTTTCTTTTATTTTCTTTATTTCATGCATAACTATGTTAATTAGTCCATAAATGAAAAGTATAATCAAACTATTGGTAACGTTTCACACTCCTCTCTGTTTCTTAATTGTCCCGTCAGCTTAAAAAAAAAATGTGTACTCTATCTGGCTTATTTTGAAACCATACCTTAATATGTAAAACAAAATTGGGGTACCCTCAAAGATCCTTGTTAACCAATCCCCCCTTCTCAGGTTTAATTACGTTATAATGATTTTAGTCTAATGATTCTATTAGCATTATTGTGATATATCATACAACCATCCAACCATCAGCAAAGAACTCCATAGAATGCAAGAATATTTGTTTATGCCTCTCTTTATTTATCTATGTTTCTCTTTTTTGAAGATATTTGTTCATGAAAACATGTGCATGTCGATTAAAATTTACAATTAAATCTGTTTTCAATGGTATATTGACTATGTTCCTATTACAGATTAAGGGGGGTGTTGTTCAAAATCAACTGTAAATCAACTGCAACTTTGCTCATTGTAACGCGCGTTTTCAATCGCGCGTGGTATGCGTATTTAACAAGACGCGCATGAAACAATGAACTTGAATGGCACTTTCCGATCAACTGCACTTTGCGATCAATTGCAACTTTTGAGCAACACCCCCTAAGTGGTGGTATGGGATTTGAGTAAAGAATATATAGCGTTGATAGCTAGCACGATGAATTATGTAACGGACATAAAAATCGCTATATCACAAAAACATAAAACAAAAAATATAAAAATTCACCTGAACTTTATGACATGAAATATGAATAACATTTTTTCGACAATGGTATCTACAAATAATTTATGCAATTGGTAAAAAAAAAGTGTGTTCATTATAGAATGCAGAGAAATGTTGAAAATGGATTCGATCGATCGAATGAAAAAGAGCATAATCAGTTTTTGGTAAATTTTGATAGTGAATATAATTTCATGCCCATGACAAAATCACAAATTGTACAGCAATCTGAGAATTGAACTGTAAACAAGCAATATGAAACAAATAAATAAATTACAAGTAAAACAAACAAAAAAATCATTAGCTAAAGTTTGGCGGCCCTTTCGCCCTTTGGCATCACCTAACTCAGACCAAGTAGGCTCTTGCCCAAAACGTCCCATGGTGCTCGCATGTTTAAGTTGAGGATTGCCTTGAATTTGGAACAAGTCGAAATTGCAATTGTAATTTCCTTTGTTACATTAAAAAATACCACATGCAACATTCATAGTGACAGACAAACGTTAAGTGTCGACATCAACCCTGAAATTGCAATTGCGCAAATATGCAAATGAATGTCGAAATATAATATACCATAATATAATTTTCTTTTTGTTCAGTTTACACTTCTACATTGAAGCATTTTTTTCTTTCAGTAAATACATAGACAAATATTTCATATTTTACTTTTTTCCATTGACGCGCATGTGCCAATATAGAGATGATATGTTTTTACTGTATTGGTGATCTTCATTTTATTGTACACAATATAAAACTCTCAGTATGTGCTAATTTGGCAAGAAACTCTGAAAATCTATTTACATTTTTGTGCATTCTTTATACAGAGAATATGAAACAACACCGATACTATGCATCACTTCTATCGTATCTCTAAGCCCCCACTTCCCCCTCCCCCCCCCAAAAAAAAAAACAAGGGTAAATTATAGCCACGCTGACACAATTACACGATTCCGTGGCACGCATTGGCACGACTCGATTCGTGCCAGTGTACAAATTGTCTCGAACTGGCTTGAAGTAGTTTGCAAGCACATACCCTAGACTTTCGGTGTGTGCATGCGCAGAGCGTGATGCAGGGTATGCATTGTGTGACTACATCACACACATACAGCAGATCATGAGCCACACAATGCATACCCTGTATCACTCTCTGCGTATGCGCAAAACGAAACCCAAGGGTCTGTTCTGGCAGACTAGGCGTGAAGTGTGCGCAAACTCGTCGTGACTGCGGGTCCTATCGGAACGAACATTTTGAAATGGTCAAAACTTTGAAATGCTAAAAAATGTTGGTCACGACAAAATTTCGCGATCGGGTCGTGAACTATGGGCACATTGTACGTAACTTGTCGGGTAGATACGGGATGATGTGTGCCAATGGGTTGCAGTGCGCGTCATGCCACGACTGTCACGAACAGCCACAAATAGCCACATGGTCATCCATAATTAAATGTCTGTGTTATCCCGGAAACGCAGCAGGATCTCTACATCGTCCGAAGGGCGCAAACTTGTCGTGCCAATCCATAAACTATGCGCAAGCCATGCGTGAACTAATCTTGCTAGTTCGTGTCAATATGGAGAAAGCTGGACACGCATTCGTGAACTTGTTGTGAACTATGTGTGAAGTAGTCGTGAACAGCGCGGGAACTACCCAGTTCGCACCCCCAAATGATACGACTTGCCATGACAAAATCGTGGCCAAAAGTCGTGCAAGTGTCAGCCTGGATTATTTCGTGATTCGATTTTCCGAAAACGTTATGGATGTCAGACAATCTAATCTTATCTGTTTTTAAATATTATCAGATTTTTATTAAAAAAAGATGGGTCTATTTTTAATGCCCTAGAAACTCTCATTTTGTACTGCATACGTTTTTTTTCTTCAAAATTGACAACACTTCATTTTATTCACACATTAACTAAGTTTATAATACATATTTATCTATTTATTCATTCATGCATTGATTGAGTGAATGAGACACCATTGTGCTTGGAGGCCCTAGGATCAATTCCAATTCTTGAAATGAAATAACCGGATTAAATTGACGGATGTTCATTTAAATACACATTAGCTATTGTATTTTATATGGCTAGCATTAACGAAGGAGAAACACTTCTGTTAACATCGGTACATGCCATACGTACGCCTACACTAAATGCGTAAGTAAAAGTTTGGAATCCAAAATGTTGTGTAATGCCACACGAGGAAGATTTATGATTCTAATGACTGAGATGACCTAACACATCTTTATAAGAAACACGATATAAACTATTTCCGAAAAGTTAACTAGAACGCAGACAATAGGTCCGTAAACCGTGTATTCAACTGTGCGGACACAACAATGACAAACCGGTACCGAATTCAATAGCATTAAAAAGGAACATTGAAATTGCGTTCGACTTAACTTTTCGAAAATACTTTATATCGTGTTAAGACAACATTGAATATTCAAAAACATTTATTCGGTGACATTTCCATGTGTTATTCGTCATGTTCGTTGTCTCTCGTGGCCCAAACATAAGCCCCGGTCACATACGACAGTTAACTGTGTGCGAACAAAGAGTCGTGTTGAATCGTGTTGCTTCCGGGCTTCTGCGTGACCGGGGCTTTATATATTGATTGAGAATCCGACGCTAAGTAATTGGTTCCGTAATTTCTACGGGGCATCAGATGTGCAGATTGTCTGGTTGCAGTGATGATGGTGGTACAGATGTACAAATTGATATCCGAAATGCTCGAATGAAGACAAGGCCTCTTCAAAAATCTTATATAAATATCCTAAATAGCTTTGTCCAACACGCTCCAACATTATATTCCAATGTAGTTCTGCTAGGGAGTATTCTTGTTCTAACAAGCAAGTGAATGTTCAGTAACAATCATTGACAGGCAGTGTGTATAACATGTATAAACTGTATGGTTATTTTGTGTTCAAAATTCAACACGATCTGATGTGTGAGTATCAAAACTCATGTGAAAGAAAAAAGATCTACTATCTGAACGTCACATTGGTCCCTTTTGATGTTATAAACTGAGGAAAGGGATACATTCATAAGCGACGTTTCATCATGTCATTAATCAGCAGGTTATGTGCTATCAGTGTGGACATCTTAACAGTAAAATTACAAGAATTCTATTTTTGTTATGCAAAATGCCCCTCTCACATAAACCAAGCTTGCGTAGCTTACCAAGACTTACGGTTTTAGACAAAACTATTATTTTTGACATCCATATGCCCCAAATCACCATGATTATGATGATTCGTTTGCAGGTGAGAACCGTAATTTACATTACAAGTTGTTGTTTTTAAATTGGTGGACGGAGGCTTTTCGACGACAAAAAACGAGTACGCATCTGATGTGCGCATTTGATAACAAGTGCGCATCTGATGTGCGCATTTGATAACAAGTGCGCAGCTGATGTACGCATTACTTCTTGAGCACATCGTGTTCTACCGGCCACAAGTCACCGTCCATCAATCCTCGAAACCTACTAATATCAGAAACAAAACCATTTCATATAAATTTCATCGCTAGGATTTTTCAGCCAAAAGGTAACAGGGAGGGGGTAACTTGTTTCACAATTTTGTTGAAAATCTAATTTCAGACAATATACATTTATATATGTAATAATCTTTGCAAACATTTTCGTCTGCGGGTTCCATACGATGTGATTGTTCAAATATTTTGCAACTTATCGGAACACCCTCTCTACCCTATCCCGTGATCCATTACATTTTTAAAAATAAAAACGTTGATAAAGTGTAATAGCAAAAAAAAAAATAATTCTGGACGACCAAACTTCAATCGCTATATGTCTAGTTTTATTTTTCAACTTGGTAAGCCACACATATATGTGCCCCTAGTGAGATATTAATCTTGAAAGTACGATTCATTTTTCGATGAGGGGGAAGGGGGGGGGTGGCGTCAGGAAACCAAGAAATTCCTTATTTCACAAGTAGATTTTTGTGCGATGCTTCATAACACAACACGGTGAAATAAAGATTTGCCCAACAAATTGTCAATTTGATCACAAAAAATAAATGTCACTTTGATCGAGTTTTTTTTTTTTTTTTTTTTTTGTTCTGATCGCATATCCATCAGGCAAGCACCATTATACTCGAGCAACAAAGTCACAAGATATCAACTGCACTGCACGTTGTCATGTCGGTGCTAAACAAGGTTCTTCAAATTGCGCACGGTGAAATCGAGTGTAGCAGTGTTGGTAATATGACTCGGCATATTAAGGGATGCAAAGCGAGCTGTTTCAAGAAGATTTGTCGGAAGATTTGTGGGCCGAACTTGATCCTGCTCTCTTTTCTCGTTCATTCATCTTCTTCTGCTTCATTCGTCTGTTCTGGAACCAGATCTTAACCTGAAACGAAAAGGAGTGTAAACAAAAATGCACTTTTAAATCTAGTCTCTTACCATCATGACCCTGTGTGGTTCAGCGGTAGAGCGTCTACCCATGTATGGAAGGTCATGGGTTCGATCGTCGGTCGGGTCATACCAAAGACTTTAAAAAAATGGGACCATTTGCATTCTTGCCAGGTGCTCGGCATTTAAGGATTGCGAAGAGTAATAATAATTCTATGTTATGGAGGGCGTCCCCGCTGGAATAGCAGCTCATATCTAAAGGTGATTACCCTGGGTAAACAAGAGATATTATTATTATTACTATATTATTATTATTATCATTATTATTATTATTATTATTATTATTAGTATCATTATCATACCGCGTAATCATGCGAGTGCTCCATGTACTTAAAACATTAGAAATAAAGCCCAAACTGTTTTTATTATTGAAACCACTCACAAAATTAATTTTCATTCGCGCATGGGTGAACGCTCGCTGCGTTTGCCCAATATGCCAAAAAAGTCTTGCTCAAAAGTTGTTCAAGAAGCTTATTAAAAGGCCTTAACATTAGAATTTTGATTTTGTGTGCGTTCACTCTTGCATGGTCTAAAAGAGGTTCATCGTGGTGAAGAATAATTTGAAGAGATTTAATCAGTTGTCTCATGATTATTGTAGATATTGTTGATTTTTACACACAGACAAACCAGATACTTCTTGAAAATTACTTGCACCTTTTGTTCCTAGACTCCTCTATCTTAAAAAAAAAGTACTTAAAAAGAGGATTACATTCTCTTGTGTAACCAAAATTCATAATAATTAAAAGAAATACACATGATAATTTGTTATTTTTTTTCTATATCGCAGTGGAATCACGCATCACACGTATCAGGTGACCTTACCATTTTCTTGGAAATTGACACACACAAGAGTGAATGTTGAGGCCAATTGCACTCCCTCATTGCAAGCACGAAGTGTACGAAATGAAAGGTGTTTAAAAGAAGAGTCTACCCAAAATTAATGATTTTCTTAACAGAAGCAGAAAAAATTGGTGAGTGAAACAAAAAAGGTTTGAAGAAAATCGGACAAGTAATAAAAAAAAGTTATGAATTTTCAAAGATTAGAGAAAAAAGGCAAATTAGTGGAAATTTCCAATGTTGTCAGATGTTGTCAATTTGATGATATCATTGTTTTAATTATAAATAAGGTGGAAAATGTATCATTTTTTACAGAAAGTTGCAAAGTTTGTATGAATGTGAACATGCAAATAGTAGATCTTTATATCTATCATAAAGATATCATACGGTTAAAGATTGAGGAAATCATATTTTTTTTTTTTTTGGGGGGGGGGAAAGTAACATTTTATGACATTGATATGAATGTAATAAATGGTCAGTTGTGCACTTATGACGCCATCAGTTGCCAATTTCACTAAATATATAAACTTTCATAACTTTCTTACTAGCTGTCCATTTTTTTCAAACTTTTCTGCTCTTCTGCTCATCTAATTTTTCTGCCCCTGTTGAAGAAATATTATTTTGGGGAGACTCTACTTTTATTCTGGGCCCCGTGACAGAAAGGTTTGCGATTAATCGCTATTTGATTTTGCGATCAATTCCAAACTTTAGTACATGATTTGCCATAGACTTGCGATAATCGCAAACCTTTATGTTACGGGGCCCAGAACCCTGTTATACGAAGAGGTTGTTTATAGTGATACACCCTAGCATGCAAAGGCACATACACAAATGAAATAAAAAAAAGATATATCAAAAAGTAATGAATAAACGGGAAAATGAAGAAGGAAAAAAAAGGAAATAACATCATAATGTGTTCATTCACTCACTTTCTCAAAAGCTAGTATTTAATAAATTGCATCATAAAAGTATCTCAACATTTTCATAGAAGAAAATAAAGCGCAATAGAAAGAATAAGATTCTTTGCAAAATTTAAATAATTATTTGCACGTGGTTGTGTCACTTTTTGTTTTACAATACTATTAATTCAATTACTCATACTTCCTGTGTTAAAGATGGTAAATTAACGCTACGAATATGATAGTTATGACTAGTGTTAGAAATGTTAATACCATTCTAGCGCTATTGGTACTCTTGCCTTTTCAACATTTATTCAATACTAGTGGGGGATTTGCAGTCTCATAATATTGGTGAAAATAGACATTGCCTATGTTTGTTACAAAGAAAATATGTGTAAAACACAAATCATTTTCTCAAGTCAACAACTGACTGAGGCCAGTTCCAGCCAACGTAAAAGTTTGCTAAAAATGTCCAGACTTTTCAGAGTATTTGTTGTTATTGTTGTTGCCGTGTTTTGTTGTTGTTGCTGTTTTTGTTGTTACTGCTGTTATTGTTGTGTAGCTATTGTTTCATTGTTTTGCCATATTCCTACCTGTCGCTCGGATAGGCTCAATGATTGCGACAACCTCGCTCTCCTGTCTCGGGTCAGATACTGGTGAGCCTGAAACTCCTTCTCCAGCTCGAATATCTGCAGCTTGGTGTAGGGGCGTCGCTTCGTCCGTCGGGGCAGGGCGGCCAGGGCGAACATCCAGCTTGGGGTATGATGGGCGTCACCTATCAATTGACGGAGGGCAAAAATTTAAAAAATGATTAAATGTGTTCAAGTTCAAGTTCGAATACGTTTATTCAATGCCATTAAAATACAACCCAAAAACATATAAGTACAATAAAATACATATATATGCAATCAACAAGACAGCGTAGATATCTAAATCTGAAATATGAATGTCATTGTTTGCTGCGGACGCCTAAAACCGAAAGAAAGAATATTGAAAATTCTAATTTGCTGTGGATGATAATTTATTTTGTGTCCATCTAGATGTCGTTGATGCTTGAATGGAGGTTGTTCACTTTGTCCCAAGCCTTTGTTCCTTTTGCTCACAGTGGAAGCGGAAAGAGAGAAGGGCGAATTTGCTGTAGACACCTAAAAAGGAACGAATGGTGAATGTCATCATTTGATGTGGAAACCTGAATGAGAAAGAAAGAATTTTGAATGCCATCATTTACTTTGGACACCTAAAAGGGAACGAATGGTGAATGTCATCATTTGTTGTGGACACCTAACAGCCTAAAAAGGGAACGAATGGTGAATGTCATCATTTGCTGTGGAAACCTGAATGAGAAGGAAAGAATAGTAAATGCCATCATTTGGTGTGGACACCTAAAAGGGAACGAATGGTGAATGTCATCATTTGCTGTGGATGCCTAAAAGGGAACGAATGGTGAATGTCATCATTTGCCGTGGACACCTAAAAGGGAACGAATGGTGAATGTCATCATTTGCTGTGGATGCCTAAAAGGGAACGAATGGTGAATGTCATCATTTGCCATGGACACCTAAAAGGGAACGAATGGTGAATGTCATCATTTGCTGTGGATACCTAAAAGGGGACGAATGGTGTATGTCATCATTTGCTGTGGGGACATCTGGAGCATATGGCATCATCATTTTGGAAGCATTATGGTCTAGTGGTTAATACCCCGGACCAGGTTCAAATCCCGGTCACGATTCCACTTTCATTCTATAACGCCATCCCGATGTAAACATGGTAAAGGGATATCCGGAATGTACGCTGATATATTAGCGGTTCATATTTTCCGGCTCCTTTTCCACACATGATGATAATAAGAATAATTTCTGAATATATGGCGATTTTCCCACACGGCCGAAAGCGCTCTAACAGTATTATTACCCCGGTCAAAGGATATGCAACAATGTCAACTGCACGTAATGAGTATCCTTAGCTCCCTGGGGAGCTTCTACAATGTCAGCCTTAGTTACATTGGCGTTGACAATTCAAACACCTAGGTTGAGTGCAGCAAAGCGTGGATAAATTTCTTGCTGAAGGAATTTAACGCAATGGGCGGGATTCGAACCACTGACCCTCTAGTTGAGAGGCGCGAGTCAGGACCACTACGCGACTGCGCTTCTCCCCTTGTTCGTTATTGCACGCATTGTGGTATTGAAGTACGCTAGGATTAATTGAATTCAATGTTAGGTCATTTAGAAAGTATAGATACTAAAATATAAATCTAATTCAGAACACTACAC
>BQKZ01000979.1:39452-51527 GCA_036244855.1 Temnopleurus reevesii
AAAACAAGAATAAAATCAACGGAAAATGGTTATGGCATGCCAGCAAATTACCGGATAGTTTGCGATTAATGCAGGTAGTTTAATTCAAGAAAATATTATCTGGTTTAGTGTTTTTAAATGGGAGGAAAAACAGGTTGTATACCAATAACAATCATGCATGACCTATCCATGCTATGGAGACTTGGTGAGGTTGTGAAAAAAAAATATTTAATTTTTATTCAGAACCCATCTTTTGATTTAAGCTTAAACATTACGCTCGAACAAAAAAAAAGTGATTAAAATAGATTTTAACATTTCGGGGAATCCACAGCAATCCTCCCGTTTCTTGTATTAATGCAAATGCCCCGGTCACATAGGACCCAGGAAGCAACACGATTCACCCCGACTCGTTGTTCTGAGGCAGGTAACTGTAAATTAACAAAGAGTCGGGGTGAATCGTGTTGCTTCCGGGGTCCTATGGGACCAGGGCTTTAACAGGATCCGAAGACTTTACCAACTGATTCTCAACTTTGTATGTAAGAGGAGATAGGAACACGGTCTTGCTTTTACATGTATGCCATATTACTGAAATTATACCCTTTATCCGCATTCCTCGCAACGTGCTAAAATAGCAGATAGCTGAATGTTTTTACATTTGCACATCAAAATAATACACTAAAATAGAATATTTGTATCTATTTTCAAACGTTAATGAGATAAGCCGTTCACTATTATTATAATTCCACTTGTAGTTGACGCTATATCATTCAAATGCATACCATCGGTCATTTGGTATATGAGATATGATATTTGTTCGCATAAATAATTAAAAAATGCTATTTATTCGCATAAATAATTAAAAAATGCTAAAGGACCCAATGAGAATCCCTACGGTATGCCCATAACAACACGATCATGAGGTATAGTTCGATAATGGTCATTATAAAAAAAAAAGTTTGACGTGAGACGAGCCGTACTTACATAAAATTATATTTATATTGAGAACTGGGAGATTATTCTTGCAAGTCTAGCATATTCTAGTTTAAATGTTGCAATCAAATCCCTAACAACCGTTACGTTATTTAGGGGATCTTCTGATAACAATTAAATTGTATTTTATTTATTTATTTATTTATTTATTATTTCAACAGGGTAGCCCATTCAACAAAAGTTGATCTTCCATGGGGCCCTGCAAGCATAAAAACAAGTAAATATATACAAATTAAAACAAAGAATACAAATTGATTGTAAAATTGGCAAAACAAAGTATCATGATAAAAAACAAGCAGATTAATAGGAAAAAATGTACATTGTCAAATACGAAAGTAAATATATAGATAAAAGAAAATGAATTAAACGGCTGGCAAGTATCGGAATGAGATCAATTGTAAGAATGAAAAGATCAAAGAATTTGAGACTGATCTAGAGGATGGCTGATTGCGCCTATTGAAGCGATATGTTACGGAGCTAGTTTTAAGAAAAACCTTTTGAGTGACAATTTAAATTGATTAAGATTGCTTATTCGCCTTATACTTAAAGGCAGACTGTTCCAGAGTCGTATACAATCATAACACAATGCGTTCTTAAGATATTCTGTATGACATTTGGGTACTATAAGGTCTTGATTAGCACTTTTCCGAGTATTGATGTTGTGTAGGGTAGAAACTTCTTTAAACATATTTGTATAATAATCAGCTGACATATTGTTCAAACACTTATACACAAAAATGCATCTAAAATAATTTACTCTATCTTTAAATTTCATCCATTTCAGACGGGAGAATAATTCATTAGATTTATAGATTAGTATTATAGATTTATCAAATGTTATAAAATCACATAAGCTTTATATACAGATGTCTTCGAGATTCTTAGATTTTAAATGTTCCTAGATTGATTGAAAAAAAAATGATTATAGTTGTTAAATATTTTGATCAGAACCGAGAAAAAATACGGTGGAAGATACTGAACTTTTTTTTTGTAAACAACAGGCCTTATAATTCTCTTGAAGCATCATCCAAATTGAGTAATGATATTTGATCAACCAACATACAAATTCAGTGTAGAATTTGTAAAATCCCTCTAGCTCTTACTCGTATCTGCGATAGGCTTAGTAGATCTTTGAACACACTATGCATGTTCACGATTGTGAAAAAAGTCGCTCCAAGGTTCCGCATGGAAGAACGTTTTTCGGATACTTTCTCAATGTTTAATTTTGTAAAGGTAAAGGAAATGATGAATGCACAATATTGGACAGGAGTGGATTTATCTGCTAATTAAACATATTAAACGAAAATGAATCCTTGATCATGTTTAGCATGTTTATATCACTCTTCGAAACCTTTGTCGGAATGGAAACTTATATCATATAAATTTTGGCTGGCCTCATGTTAACCGAATTATTCGCATTATTTTTAACGTCCCTTCACACTTCCATATCGATCCACTATTAAAAAAAAATATCCTGAAAAATAAAGGATTTATGTCATTTCCAACTTGGACAATTTATGTATCGTTTTAGTAATGTAAATTTACCTCACGCCTTTAATAGCATATTCGTAAGAAACCGAAATATACATAATTACCCGACTAGGCAGTCTAAGGATTTTCATTTACCCCTTATGAGGACTCTTCGAGCTCAAAGGACCTTCAGTTTTGAAGACCTTAAATTCTAGAATTCACTCAGTAGTAAAGTAAGGTTTTGTCCCTCTCTCAATGTTTTTGAAAATAAATTGAAAAAATATTTGATTAAGTCTTACAATCATGGCTAAAACATATGTCTTCTTTTTTATACGCCCCATAGAATCTCGCTCTCACACAGGTCAACCCAACTTATATAGCATCCTCCATCTCCTTCCTCATCCTCCTCTCCAACAACTTTCAATCCTATAATTGTTGTCAAACATGTGCTATGTTTTTTTTATTTCTTCTATCATAGTCTGACTCCGCTGGTCTTCATTTCTTCATCTCCTTTTATTTTACATATTTCAAAACTGTTATTTATATATGATTAAAGTAGAGTAGCCCACATCCCACAAGCAAAGCTTCTATCCGTTTCCGCTAAATATAAATCTATTTTGTTTTCTTTTACTTTTGGAACTAAGATATTACATTTAAGTATAATTTTGAAAACTTGATATTTTGAAAAAAATAGTGCGTATTAATCGTGAATTATGTATATTGCAATTGTTTTTTTTATACTGTATTGATTGGGTATTTTGTTGTGAAACGAAATAAATAAGTAATGAACAAATGAAAATGAAAAACCCTGTTTTCATCACTTTGTTTACAAAAAGAACGTATAGAAACTTAAAAAAAAACTTATAAAGAAAGGAACATGAGAATTCACATCCCATCGACGCATTAAACACATCCACACGTACACGTACACGTACACATACGCACACATACTGTCTATCGCTAATGTCACTAAACTCATCAACTTCGAGACAGGAACTATTTGAGAAACAAAAAGACAAAGGCATGCATCAAAAAGTAATATAAAAATATAATGTATCTGCAAAAGTGAGGCCAAATAAGCTTTCCCCAGATAGACACATGGATATACTCACATACATATACTCCCCGCGTGCGTGCGCATTTTCAAAAATATATGTTAAAATATAATCAATTTTAGTTTGATTTCTTTTTTTGGTGTGGGGTAATGCCACGAATTCAATATTCAAAGAAGTGCAAAAAACCCTGAAGATATTGCCAAATACCATTGTATGTCAAATAATTTGGAAGGAAATGTATAATGCCAGAGTAGTCAACAAATAAAATCAGAAAAAAGGGCTTTGTTTGATCGAAAAATCCCACACAACTCCCACGTGCTGCGTCCTGTGTTGGCTGAATAAAATAAAATACAAAAATTAGAATGTCTTTCCCAAGGTATGAACTATTTCATCAAATGTCCATTGTCAAAAATGATTTTGATCCACTAGTACTCAACTGAAGATCACTTTTAACCACTTGTGTTCCCATCTAAACTGTACTAAAGTGTTCGATATTACATTTAGATTGCCGATCGGGATCAGGAAGCAAAACAAAAAGGGAGAAGCAAGCTCGAACTTGAGTGAATATGAAACGTGTCAATTAAGCGCATTATTTTGAGGTGGACTGTCCTTCTTGTGGACCGCTAATCCTAGCATGTTTAATGCAGGACTATTATATTATGTTAAAAATGCTAGCCATTGAAGAAAGATGCTAGTGTAACTTGAAATCATCAATGTGACTTAATCGAGCAAAACGGTACATATCTTCTTTTTTTTTTTTGGGGGGGGGGGGGGGGGGGCTCGTATCCAAAATTTCCTTTCAGACAGTTCTGTCAGTTTCATGTTTAGTTTTGCTGTTGTTGTTGTTGTTTCTGGAGTTTTTCAGTGGAATCAACCTTGTTTTTAACCTAGGTTTGTTTTTTTTAATCAAATTTGGTGACAAAAATATTCAGAATTTATAGTAGGTCTATATGATATGGCAATCACTTTAAATAAGCAAATCGTCACCCATTTTACGGACCGGCCTATATTAGAGAAGGGGGATTGCACGAACCAGTCGTGGCAATTTAATTGAAATGAATGTTTTTCAGTGGTCTGCCATTTTATTTGACGCTATGTCGGGGTTTCTACGAATTCAAGCAGCGGCCCCCTTAGTTAAAAGCCGGTTCGTATAAACGCTGACGAAATATAAGATTACAATATGGATATTGTATATATCGGAAAGAGAAATGTGTATCAAGCTGCAACAGTATCATTTTAGATTTGAGCACAAAATAAGAATGCTGGACCTTTTTCTCAGCATTTTCAAACAAGATGCTTCGTTTTATTTTGTTTCTTATAGTTGGATATCCATAATAAGGTTTAACACTTCTGCAGGGACACATTTGAGAAATTTTATTCTTACAATAATTTTCATATTGGAGGTTAATCAAGCCTAGCTAATTTGGAAGAGTTCACATCAAACATTCTTAGGAATAAAAGTGCAACAGTGAACCATTCAAGTGGCAAACAAATTCAACGTCGGGAAAACATTTTCAGGTGCAATATTGCCCCATTTTGGATGAAAAATAGAACAACAAAAGGTATGTTTTTGTACCACTATCATGACTACGCTGAGAGGTCAGAGGATTGGGACCTTTGTGATCGCTTGGTTAAAACATCACCGAGGAATTCTCCGACATTACCTTATCCGGTTGTTCCTTGCTGCCATGCATAAACGAATGCAACTTTAACAAAAAAATATAAAAGACATGGACTCCACAACAAAGGACTTTGTTCATTTGAGCTTGTCAAAAGGTGCAATGGCGCAGTCTTAAAAGTTTTGCTATAAATCGTACCTTTTCGTGATAATTTGCACCACATGCCTTTTGGACAATAGGGACAAAATGAAACAGTTTATAATCATTATCTTTACATCCAAATTGGAGTTAGCATTCTTACTTATAAACACATTGGGGGAAAACAAATATTAGGAAGTAAGGCGATGACACCTTGATATCTGACAAAAATATGTCAGTTACAGATAAGGAAATAAAAAAAAAAATCCAGAATAATTGGAAGGTCGAGCACCCTTGGTTGCAAATAACGGTAGGTCCTTTTAAAAGAATGAAATCTGAAGATAGCGATATTTAGGCGAACAAAGTGTGAAAATGAGTCAAATTAATGAGTCAAATATTAAGTTCAGTTTTGTCCCATTTCAAAGCTATATCTTTAGGCGATATTCGATTATTATGACAATAACATTTTGAATTAATTTCTTATGCCGCATAATATCCCTAATATAACTGCTCATCATAACTTTCAAAAGTTGATGTCTCATTCGCTATATTGTCATGACCGTCAATAGCAGCATCTGACATGGACATCAAATGTTCATCTTAAACAATATATATATATATATATCAGCTGATTTTCAATTTTCTATTTTCGGTTAGCACTCATGTTCTTAAAATCCCTTGATGATATGTTGAGACCAAAATAACTTCACACTGAAATGGCTTATTATTTTAGTTAGCTCTGTTTTGTGTCTTTCAATAACACTCATGAGCGGCAGGTACCAAACAATCCACATCTGACGCGAAGGACCTTTCGCACCAAGTTATACCCATTAGCTAGCAAAAAAATGGTTTCTATCTTAGGATCTTTAACATTGTCTATCTTAGAAATAATGTTCAAGATATATGATCCTGCCTCAGATTATACATATGTTCATGTCTTCTGATGTAATTATCCTTGGCACATCTCTGATTTCAGTGTCATTATTGAGAAGAATGCTTCACGGTACAACGAGTTACCTTTCTTGGAAATGTGAGTGGTCCTGAAAAGGACCTACCCACTCTCTAGTAGGTCCTTATTATTCTTATTATTTTATTTCGTAATCATACTTTTAATTTCTTGAATCACTTGCCTCTATATAGGTATATCTTTGCATATTTACCTGTAAACCTGACCATGACATTTTGCTCACTCGTACCCCACCCCCCATTTTATTCTGACTCCTTCTGACTTGTATTTGACTCGAGATAATCGAATTTAAATGGAGGCCCATTTACCATATTTCACTAAAGATTCCCTTGTGGGGGTGCGAAAACAACCTGATATGTCTGGGCGAAAGCTGATATCCAAAATTCATCTATGATGGGAAATACAAAAAATAGGTGGAAATCGTCCCAAATGACCTGAATGTGGAGGCACATTTATCATTTTTCTCTGGTCCCTTGGTAGTGTATATCATTGGGTTTCACCTCGAGCCGTGATTATGATAAACTGTTAGGGTCAAGAACACCTATTAGCAGGTTCAAGGAACTGGCTGCGATCGAAATCTATATATTCTTTATAGATTGTACAACAGGATATAACACAACAATCCAAATAAGACATTTAAAGTTTGATTTTATGAATTTTAATTTTAGATTGATTACTATTTTTTTCTATTTATTTGGTCGAAATCTATTGAAGCCCAAATTCCACAGATCCATAATGGCGAGCGCCACGCTTTCAGTGTAAACAAAACAATAATTTTGTCGAATGTGACAATTGCATTGATCACGTGGTATAAACACGACCGGAAGTCGGTATGAAGATGTAAATAAACAAATATTTCGAACAGGACAACCTCAACATATACTCTAATATTTTAAATTGTGACTGGACTAGATGATAAAAATAAGTATTTCCTGTTCGGTCATCTGAACAGATAACGTTTTAACAGGGAGAAAATTAATGACATGCAAGAAAATGGGTATTGATATAACGTAATGATAATTATTTTAAAAAAAAGTATTGTCAGCAATAGTTTTCTCTCAAAGGAGGCGTGCAATAGCAATACGATTAGCATGGCAATATACAAGATTGAACATAAAAGACAGTGCCATAAGAATAATGTAAATCATTATTCCAATAATTATTTTGTTTTATTACCCCTCTGAATAACTATGCATATCATAGCTCATGTAAAATACAAAACATACTAGAGATCGTACAATTTTTGCTCAAAACTGCACTTCCAAAGTCATAAATAAACCCAATTTCGCCGCCTAGAAAAAGAATATTGATCCAGCAATTTTTTTCTAATTGGTGAAATAATCATGCCATAATATCGTAGAATGAATATTGATTTTTATTTTATTCTATCTTAAAGCTTCCTGATTCGATGGGTAGGATTGTTGACACCATAGAAATAGTAAGCAAACAAACAAAAATATATATAACCCGCGTGTTGAGTGATAAAATTAATCCAGGGTAAATGAGAAAGACACAAAAATGAATCTAAATAGTATATGTGGTAATACTACCATTATGATACATTGTCATTTCACTTTCCAGTTACAATTTGCGGTATATTACAAGAAAGAAAAAATAAAAAGTAATACTTATACAATTCTTAGACTTATTGTTTTAGGGCAAGTGTTTTAGATATGAATATCAGATCACATATCCATTCCTATGTTCGATTACAAAGCAAGTATACGTGGGTGTGCTCTTCAGGAAGGATAAGATGCCTAGTTATTTTTCAATGGAAATCTAGGGCCTTTTCATATTATTTTAAGGATAAAATCTCGATTTAATCTCGTCTTATGATTTCTTTTGGCCGACTTCAATTTGGTAGTATTTCTATTGTGGAAAGTCGCTGTAAATCGTTGAGTAATCAAATATTCCGAATTTGGATTATCCTATAATTTCACGCGCGATTAAATTGTGATAGTAATAGATTAGAGGAACAGAGCGAATGAGTAAAATGTTACAAGTTACTGAAGTATTACAAGCTTGTTATCAATACTAAAATCCATTGATACATTCTTGTTGAAGTAAGAAATAGTAGTTACACAAAACAGACGTTTTGAATGATTATTTTGTTTAATAAAACATACACATTTCTTGTTGATTGCGGTACATTCTTGTCAAACATTCGAATAAACTAATGTAATTTTTTCCTTCTGATTAATGCAATAGATGATTGCGGATAATATGCATTATTTGCAGTATTGATGCACAACTTTATTTAGAATGAAAAAGACATAACATAATTTACCAGAAGTATAGTTTCTGTACGTAATGCACGATAATGAGGACTGCAAAACGAAAAAGCGATTACAACTTAAGCGTCCTTTATCTGTTAACGTGTCCAAAGCACGTAAAATAAATAATCTAGCTAGTCTTCTCTCGTTGTACATTCCACGGTGTGGGTGATTGCGTTATGAATATCATATTTGTCATATATATATTCTTTACAGTGCAAATCCTTGTTAGTTTGCTGAATATTACCTCTTGTTTCTTTGTAGTTTTGTTGTATCATCATCATTATAGTTTATATGGATATGGATATTTCCACTTTATTCGTTTGTTTACCATATTAATAATAATAATAATATTTCGGATTTATATAGCGCCTTTTCGGTCAGTATTATTGGTCTGCATATCTGTGTATTTCATTGCGTATTTTGTAGATTACCTTCATACTGAATTATTCGTCAGCTATATACTGTATCATCGAATCATCGCGGGGTCTATGCGATAATGAAAATACCACGCTTAACTCGAAAGTTCAGTAATTGAAACTATAGATTTAAATTCGTTTTCATATTCATAAATATCAAAACTCATGAACATTTGCAAAAGTTTGAAACATAAATCCCCAAGAATCGTAAATGTTAAAGTTAAAAGAAACTTAAACAATCTATTGCAAAATATGATTTTAGGTTCTAAAAAAATAATTCGATGATGTACCATAAGACTCGATAAGTAATGAATTATTACACTCGTAAGTATGCATGTTATATATTCATGCAGAGCATATAAAACCCTCGCTGTAAGCCAATTCTAATTAAGGTTGGGTGATGTATAACCAAGTCCCTAAGACTGAGCACTATCATGACTATTATACAATGAGAATTATTCGTTTTGAAAATGGCGTGCCGCATTGTTTGATTTATTGAATATAGAATATCGTTGCAACTTTATACACCTCGAGAGAATATTACACAACGTCACAGAAATGTATTCATCAGTTCAGAATATTCTAACTGATAAATTAGATTTTTAGAGGCTACCTACCAGGCCTTGGTTTTTATGTTTTGCTTTTATGGCTTTTAAGGAGATTTAGCAGAAATGGGTAAAAAACACAATGTAATTAATGAAAAACGAAATGCAAGCGTGCTTATCATAACATAATGTGCAATTAACTCTATTTTTCATTTCTTTTTAAATACGCTTAAAACCCCACCCAAGTAAAGGCAAATGTAAAAAAAAAATAACAAAAATATTTCATAGGTTTATACATACTAATCCGCCTTCTCCCATCATTGGATACCTTTAAGAAAGCCATAAAAACTCTTCTGTTTGACTAATAAGTTTCTTTTATTTCTTTATTCTTCTGTTAATGTAATTTGTAAAGCGCTCTGGAACCATACCTGTGTATTGAGCGCTATATAAGTATCCATATTGTATTGTATTGTATTGTATGTTTGCAAAGATCATGACCACACCCTCCATCCGTCCCCGGTCCCTTCCTTCTCCCTTTTCCCCTATTCTTCTTTTCTTCGATAATGTAAATACATTATGCATGTTTGATTGCATCATTTCTAGGGACCGGCGTCTCATAATGTGCATTTTTTGTTGCTTCTTCGTAATCTAAATTTATCTCGAATGTGTTTTTTCTCAATATCTCGCATTTATACTGCTTTTAAAATCTAAAGAAGTGTTCGACGTATATATTTACAGTTTATTTTGAATAAAGCATAACATGAATAAATAAATTTTTAATCTAAGATAAAATAAAATAAAAGTCATATCTTAACTTTAATCTATTTCTATTAATAGGGTTCAAATAAAAGAATTGATAGCATTATTGTTTTTGCCACATTCTAGAGCTTTATCTACCCAACTAAAATTACTCAGATTAATACATATTTAAAATGTGTGTTCATGCAGGTCACTTATTTCTTACACTATCTTCCGAATGGAAAATATAAATTTGCAAATACGTTGAAAATGCATCGATCAGTATAATAACAAATGGTTTAAAAGTTGATATGGGATTAATGATACATTGAGGCAAGTGTTAAAGATAGGGGCACGTGGTGTCCCCAATTAAAAAAAGGATCATCTTTATGCACTTGCAACGCTTGAAACAAACTAATCGTAACAAAATATCGCCACTTGTTGAATAAAACGTCAACAACATTTTGTGGAGTATGGTATCAAATGATGGGGTAACTTTTCCTAAATATATATTTCCAGAGTAAATGAAACAAACAAGACGTCATGAGTGCCCAATTGAAAAAAAACAAATATTTTACATCAAATGCTTTGTCAGAAGTTCAAAAAAAAATATTAAGGTTTCCCTCCATTCGAAAATTGCCAAACCCGAACCTTTGTGTTACACTTGTCATTAAAATAAAATGAAAATTGAAAATCATATAGCTCAACACATTAAATGCAAATTGAAAGGTAATTTTCAGATATTCTTTTACCCTTTTAACTGTTATTTTCCACATGAATTGTCTTGAAAATAATATAAAATCCCAGAATATGCTATTGTTACAAAACATGATAGGGAAACTAAACAATATGTATATTAAAATATTTGCCATGTTTGCCAATAAAAATGAACAGGGTGTATAAAAATGATCAGTGTGTATAATAGTGCATATTATAAAAAAAAAGAGATTTGTTGAGTAAAATTTTCGTTTGATGTCAAGGTCATAAGGCTTAATTGTAAAATTACACTGAATCATATTGTATATTCAATAGAAGAAATACGCAGAGGGGCTATGCCATGAAGATAATCGTAAGAAAAAAATATTGGGTTACACTCATGAAATAAGTAAGAATTAAGGGGAAGAAGTGAAGAAATAATAGCGATTGAAGTAACAATTCATTATTATGTTCCCATAAATACAATATCAGCAGTTACCTTTTACATAATCAACCATGAAATCCATTGAATTATTTTTGTGATGGGTAGATAAATAATTGGGATAATTCTTGCCTTATCCCAACATGGATACACTGATTGACAGTGCTTAACCGATAAGGACAGTGCTTGACCGAGAAGCTGTGAAAAAAAAATTCACAGGCATTCTCGGGTAGAATTATTTCAATTCTCAACCATGAAATGTTTCATAAAAACTTATGTCAATTGCTCAAAAATATATACATATTCTAAAGGGGCTACATAACACAGGTCCCTGCCTCAACGGATATAATATGTGTAAGCTTTACCCGACATGGCAATGGCTTTGATATGAGGACAACGTTGTATGGAGTCAATCGGGGGTAATGTATACATTTTCCACCGGGGAAGATCCCCGGTCGTGACCCAAGTATGAATGGCTACACTCAACGAGCTCCTGAGTAATAACAGCAAAATCTTAAACCAAACATAATTATGTCGGGTTGATGATGAATATAAATACCTAGAGTTTCATTTTAATCGATATGATTTCATTATAATATATGTATATATATATATATATATATATAACGGATTTTTCTAACTTTATTCGTCTCGTGTCATGGTACCTGAAGAGTAGCGAGACTTTCTTTCTTATTTGAGGGTTATACCCCATTATTAGAGGACTATGTCTTCACTTGCGTTCTA
>BQKZ01000979.1:66241-79058 GCA_036244855.1 Temnopleurus reevesii
CCCCCCCCCCCCCCGAGCGCCAAATTTGAGGTGAAGACCGTTTTTGCTTGTTTGTTTGTTTGTTGTTGTTGTTTTCTTTGCTCGTCAGCCCAGCTCAGACCCTTCCCTCAGAGGGCGCCAAATTTGAGGTGAAGACTCTGTTGTTTGTTTGTTTGATGGATTGTTGATGTTTTTGCTGGTCAGCCGAGCTCAGCCCCCAAGTGACGCAAAATTTGAGGCGACGACCATTCTTTCCTGGTAAACCTGCTCAGCTCTTGCGAGCTTATGAGTATCTTGGCAGTAATGTTTGTGAATGTGTATCGACAATTGCGTAATGAACCTCATATAGAACGTATGGGATATACGTCGACATACGAGGAAATGGTTCTGATTGCAACTTTTTAACATTGCCCTGCATGACGATTCTTATATAATAAGAGTGTGTATACAATTTTCAATGTCGTGGCAGTTGAACTTTAGCGCCTTTCCGTTCAACTCGCGCACACACACACACACAAAAAAAAAAAAACGGGTTGGGGGAGGGCACAATCGCTCCCCTACTTCATAATCAGTGACAATCGATTACGCTCAAATTTCGCGACTTTTCCTAAAATTTTATCGCGTAGATAATGATGCCATTTTTATTATTGATTTGTACGTCATGTGAACGATAAAACAAAAGGCATGTTTGTCATGCAGGTATTTTTCTAACAATTTTAGTTATCAGCTCCAAATCATCCCCAAATTTTGGAAATGTTCACAATGTACAGATGTATGTTTTCCAACTTGATTTTGCATTCTTCTGTGCATCTTGAGAGAGCAGAAAAACACTGTTTCTAACAAATTCTTCTTTGTTCTTCTTTGTTGTTCGTCACGTTTTTATGGATCAATGTTGAATAAAACATCTAAAAATACTTTTTGTACCCTTATTTTTAAAGTAGCTAAGACACTTCAAAAAAGCCATGAAACACAATTTGGTCAAGATTGTAGCCTAAAAATGAACATGTAAAATTAAAAGGAATCACATGATATTTCACAAAGCGATCTGGTGCCCCTTATCATGAATAATGATAGATATGACGTATAGAGTTTATTGACATATTTTGACCATTAAACAAATTGAATATGTTAAATGAAGTCATGAAATATGTTCATAATATGCTAAAGATGTATAAAACCACATGTCAATCGTATCCAGTTGACAGTACTGTTTTAATAGTCCATGCCTTAATTGTGAAATTCATTTTTATTATAATGTAGGCATACTGAATTGCGTCTTCATTTGATGAAATTGAGAAATGATCATGCTCTAAAATATTTATTGTAGATTACGACTTGTTTTCTATATGTACCAAGTTCTATCCAGAACCGCTAAATTTTGTGGAAGTTCTCGAGCCCTCCCCCCCCCCCCCCTTGAGCCACAGAGACATCGAAATAGCTTGGACTTTTTAGGGTTAAATATGGCGTATCATTTCTACAGAAAGATACAAAGTTTGTGTTAATATAAACACGCAAATAGAGCATCTACATATCGATCATACAGATATCCGATGGTTATAATGTTTAGGAATATGTATTTTCGGGTAACATTTCATGACATTTATATTAATATAATTAAATGATTAATTGTGCACCTATGACGCCATCAGATACCAATCCTTCTGAACATTGGAACATTCGTAATAAGTTGTGCGATTTAACTCTTTTTTTATATACTGTTCTTCTCATCTTTTGGCATATTTAAGTTTAGGGTCGACTCTTATAAGCTTTACACGTTTCCCAACGGCAAGATGGAATTGTCTGATTGTATATGGACGCCACAGAAAGGTGTATTTTTGAAAGTTGTATTGGAAAAATTATATCCAATTAACTTACAAAGATATAAGTGACAGATGAGATGGTATAGTTAGAGAACAATGTAGACTGCTATAATCTGTCACTCTTTTTCTTCTAGTGTAAAAGTATTATGTACCTATGCAAATTGACACGGACCAATGCTTATATACGAATATGAAAAACGCTAAACATGTACGCAAATTTGACGAAGTATAACGATTCTTCGGCTCACCTCACAGCCGAAGGTAAGTGTTATATAAGCCAGTTCGTAGTTACCATCTGCACATGAGCAGATAAAGGTCATTTGAGACAAGACCAACATGAATGTTTCAATTTCACTGACTTAATCACCTTAAAGACCTCGGCTTGACCGAATTCGCACATGCCTACATTATGCCTCAATCGAGAACTAAGTTGACAGAGAATACAAGTACAGATGATTGAACATTATATTCCACTTCGCTATTGCACAAATTTATGTTAAAACTTGTTGTCCACCCCCTCCCAAGCACGGCCGGGATCAATATATTTGCGGGGGAGGAAAAACTTGATGACGACAAGATGTGTGCCGCTGTCTTGATTCACTTCAGTGATTTACACAGTTTACTTATGTATATGACGAAAATATTCCCTACATTGATACACAAAATCGCCAAGAACACAAAAACTAAAGCTTGTATGCGTCTGAAAATTGAACAAGGATGAGCTCAGATAGTTAAAGAGTTGGTATAATTAACATTTATGTTACTCCGTCAAATAAAATTCCTTAAAACGTGATTTAAATTGTAAATTTGATTTCCACTCTTGAAACGAGCCGTCGTAATTCATTCAGGGCAGAAATGACAGAGCAAGATAATCTGTCAAGAATGTAAGGTAAATAATGAAGCGATCGTGATGAATAGTGCGTACAAGTATGACAAGCGAGGGTGAATAGAAATTCCTAGGAGGCGCAGATTCAATGAACAATGGAAGTGCTGATTGGTTAATAAATTAGCGATACCGGCAAATTCTGTTGAAAAGTGATTGCACTATTAGGTGTTTTCGGCCCGATTTATGCAATATGATTTATAAGATGTGCATAAAACTATTGCCAGGTATATCTTTCATTAGTTATCTAAGCACATCATAGATAATTTCTAACTGTATATATGTTCTTGATAACAATATAGGCGATTTTATGCATCGATGTAAGATCTATTTTTATTAGGTACATAAGTAAACTGTGTAAATCAATGAAGTGAAACGAGGCAACGCACACAGCACGTCGTCATCACCATTATGATCACATTTCCACCCCCTGCATTGGGAGGGGGCGGACAAATAATGTTTAGTGCTTTTTATTATGGTAACGAGAGAGAATTTGACATTCAGCTATCTGTATTTACATGCTACATGTATATCAAGCCTGGTTGATTAAAATACCACAACCGATAGATACGAAAGTTTACGTATTGAAAGACGAAAAGTTATGATTGATAATGAATGTAACCGATTCTTCAAACAGTATACTTTCGTCAGACATCGCAAACCATATTTAATAGAATTAGCATAGGTGTGAGGGGGCCTTGTCTTCAAATCCGGATAAGATGAGATCATCATGAAAATGATGCGCAAAAATTGTGTGAAAAATGAATTAGTTTTGGTAAAGCTACAATCCAAAATGTGCAAAACAATCTCAGTGTGGGGTACCCCCCATAATGAACCAAAATTTTCTTTCTTGAAAAAGGACATCTTCTCATGCACAGAATTAAATGATAATTTCAGAATCTATTTTTTGGGTATACCTTTTTGTAATTTATTTTGTCAAATCTCGGAAATAACTTCGCGTATGCCCGATAACAAACAAAATATCACTATTACCGAGAAAGGGTGCTAAAAATGATTTAACGGTCAAATTCAAATTTTAAAGGAGAATCCGTTAATAGAAATGTATGGTATTCTCTCGAAATATGTGTAATATACACAGGTCATGTTAAACATTCGGTATAATTCACATTTCTTAAAGGCACTAGCTATCACACATTGCAGATGCACAATTGAAAAAATTCTCAAACTAAGCTGTCTGTCCTGCTGTCTAAATATATTCAGATAGATGAAACATCAACAGAGGATCCAAAAATAAAGAAAGTTATTCATGCACTATCAAGATATCTTTGTATATTGAATTAAAGCGTCAGGATGACGCATTAATTCCTGTACAAAGCCTATGGAGGCGACGTTTTAGATTTTCGCTTGTTTCAAGCACTAAACGTTGATTTTAAAGCCTAATATTTTCCCAGTTTAGTTTATATGCACCATCAACCTTTCAGATATAGGATCTGGCAGTTGAGAATTTTTTTTAATGAAAACAATGTTAAACAATAGGTTTAATCGTAACCAAAACTGTATGGCTTTCAATAAGCTTCATGTCAAATGGAATTGCACCGTGAGCCTGGTATAGGCTGGATTTAAATGGAAATGACTCCCCGAGTTAGATGTCCGGCGCCACCAGTAGGCATAATAGAAGGATGACAACAATCGAATTCGTTTCCAAGAAAAGATTATTTCAGGTGGCAAAATAGTCAAATAAATCGGATGCGTAAGGCACAAGCACAATGACGTACATAGCTCTCTGAATCTTAAAGGGAAACTTCACCCAGACATTGATGAACTCTCAGTGGATGAAGAAAAATGCAATGATCAAATTGTGAAAAGTTGAGCGAAATCCATCAATCCATTCAATAGTTATGAATTTTCAAAGTTTGATTTAAACACCTCATGGGCTCTTCAAGTTGGCAACGTACATGCCAAAAAATGGCTGCCAACATGGAGAACTCTCCATTCACTCTATACATAGAATTTCACATTTTCTTCTTTTTCTAGAAAAGTAAAAAATAAATCAATAAAATTCATTCTGAAATGCATGCATAATCAAAATGTCTATATCATACTTGAAGAGAAGAGTACAATTTTGTCTACTTTTTGAGAAAACGAAGACATGTGAAATTCTGTATCGAAAAGGCACTTATTTGATTGAGAGAATTTGGGCAAGAATAAAAATGAATACAATCCTTGACTTTTTGCTGTGTAATAAACTTCTTTTTATCACCATTCAAGAATTTGATTGTTGTAACCACATCGTGCATGGGAACATAACATCAAATATTTGCAAGTTTGGAAGCGTTGTGGTGTAGTGGCTCTGACGCTCGCCTTTCAGGCAGAAGTCCGCGGTTCGAGTCCTATCTATGGCGTTAATTTCCTTCAGCAAGAAATTCATCCACACGTTGCTGTACTCTACCCAGGTGAAAGATGGGTACCTGGCAGGAATGTATTCCTTGGAATGTTTGAGCGCCTAACTGGCTTGTTCGGCAGTTATAGCCAGGTTAATGATATGGTACCTAGTATCAAGCGCAGTAGAGTATATGCATATAGTGATTGCGCTATATGAATGGACCTATTATTATTATTAAGTTAAATTGATATCCACATTTATCATGTTTATGTTAAAATAAGACAACTATACAAAGTGCTTGCATCTATTAAAAGATTAAGAGTCTATCCAAAAATGATATTTCTTCAACAGAAGAAAAATCGGAAAACTAACAGTGACTAAGATAGCAATGAATGTTTAGATATTTAGAGAAGTTGCCAATAGGTGCACAACTGACCATTTATCATTCATATCAATGTTATAGAATGTTACTTCCCCCCTAAAAAAAAAAATATATATATATACATGTATATGATATATATGTAGACCCCCCCCCCCCTCCCCCATTGCATATTTACATTCATACAAACTGTGTATATTTCTTTGTAGAAATCATAAATTTTGCCCCATAAGAAAACTCTCGTTGTTAATGCACCCATGAAGTCACCATATTGTACACATGTCTGAAAATGATCATGGATTTTGTCATGTTTTTAAAAATCTTTAAACATTCATAACTTTGTTATTAGTTGTACGATTTTCTTTTAAATGTTTTTTGTTCTGCTAAACAGTTTTTCCTGTTTCTACAAAACAAAACAAATGGTTCTTTTTGGGTATACTCTTCTTTTAAGTCATAAATAACTCCAACTCAAGCAGCATTCTTTCTACCTTCAACCTTTCCTCTACTATTCTTTACTGCGCCTCGAGCATCCAGCAGGATGAATTTAGCGCATTATAAATTGCATCTATGATTATTATTATTATTAAGTAACTCAGCAGTTTTCAAGATTTTTCAGGAAATATTCGCGTGTTTCTATTAATAATTTTGATCCCGGTCTTACACAACTACCAAAATCTTCTGCCGTAGATGGCGCTAGACCCAGTTGGTCAAGAAACTCGAATAGTACATGAATAAATCCAAACTGTCCAGTACTTTAAAATTATTAGGGACCTTTAGCATGTACAAGACGGTATGGCTGATCACAACGTTAGCTCTAAGGTCCGTTCCAGAAGGGTGCACCAACACAACACTACTTCTTGAATGGACCTTAGATAAGTTAGAGCTAACGTTGTGATCGGCACTACCGTCTTGTACATGCTAAAGGTCCCTATTATCGTTATGGGGACAGGGGTAATGGGGCTTCGTTTTCAACGAACTGCCATAACGGGAAAAAAGGGAAACAACAAGTCTAGAATTAATCCAAAACTCCACCCTTAAAATCTTAATCCCTATTGTGCTCACATAGCTTTGTTACATTTATTACCAATTTACTTTCACCCATCAGAAACTTTAATCACGTTAATCGTCTTTAGCTGACTGCACGCGAGTGGCACGCGTTTTAGTACTATCAACCCCAAAACCGCTTGATATTTGCTTGATGTCCGAACAAGGAATTAGTGATAATTCCTTGGTCATAGTCAATTTATCACACACACACAAAACAATTTGATCTTCATTCACATTACGTAATTATTATGATGGACTTTATGCTGGAAATATAATGTTCAGATAATAGCTTTCACAATCTTAGAGAATAATTGATCTTAAAATCATGCTTGAAATATGCAATTAGAGATCACTTCAAAGCGCTATCAAACCCATGTACTAAAGCGATCTGCGCATGAAAAATAAGTCAGGAAGAATTCACCACAGGCTCGAACATCCATTCTACCTTGTTACTAAAGTTTGGAAGATTTAATTCCACCCCTGAGTCTTGAATTAACAAGTTCTGATATTACATGGGTATTTGAGAAAAATTATTAATTTTGTCAAGCGCAATATAACATAGGATTGCAATCGTGGCCCTCAGCGGTTTATGGGTTAATATTGTATACTCCACTTTATTTTCGACTTCGTAAACAAACTAAATCAAGCGTAAAGTTGTAGAAAGCAACCTCGGTTTATCCTAATTGTATATACACGCCTTTGTAACACTTATTATCCGCCCATTTCCATCCACCGATAACCTTAATCTGTTAATAATCGTCTTTAGCTGACTCCACGCGAGTGGCACACGTAATAGTACTATCAGCCCCGAAACACTTGAACACCTTTCGTAATGTATACTTAATGTTTCAGTCGTAGATAATTTGTTTAAGCTTTATTCATATCATAAGTATTTCAGCACTGATTAAGAAACCTGAATCAAAATAGGGTGTAATATTGTTTTCACAGCTATTGCACAATTTTCAATTAAAATAAGGAGTTGAAAAAAAAAGTTTGAATAATTAATTAGAGGCCAAATCAAAGTGGAAAAATCAAAATCCCATACTAAAGCTCACTGTGCATCAATAATAATGAGTGAAAAAGAATTTAACACAGGCCGGAACTTATTAATCCATTGCACAGTGCTGCGATCCTGAAAATTTGGAAGAATTCATGCAACCCGTAGTCATGAATGAATATTGATAACTTGTAGCAAATGAATATCTGGGAAAATGGTTCATGCATTTTGTCATCCACACAAAATTGGTATGACATATATCCATATTCGAGGGCCTCAATTGGATCCTTGGAGGTTTATGGGTTAAATAGTTTTTCCTTCTTGCTGGCTGGCATTTCAGACGACTCCACTCACTGCCTTTAATCCCTTCTTTACAGTGTTCTGCCTTCTTGAGCATTTGCATTCTTTTACTGCGTTCCCTTATTTACGTTCTTTGATCCTGTTTTTGAACAGCTTATCCCAGTAAATCTTTAGAATTGAATGGAAAACGACTTATAAGCCAAATTAAGTCAGTTAGCCCCCCGTTGTTTTCTGTTTGCGTATTGGCGTTTATTTCTTATTTTCCCTACTATTCATCTTCTTCTCTGCATCTCCCTCCCACCTCTCTCAACTCTCTCTCCCTCTCTTTCTCATTTCCATTCGATTAAATGGATTCTTTTTATTTTCATTTCACTTATTTTTAAACATTTTTTTTTTTTTTTTTTTTTTACTCCGGATTACAAAATGAGAGAATGTTAACTTCTATTGTTTCTTTCAGTTTATTTCAGATGGTTTCTCTATAGACTTCTCGACGGGGAAGGGGCTGAATTTCTCTCGTAATTTCCCGGTGTTTTTTTTTTTTTGGGGGGGGGGGGTAAATAATTATGAGTATTTTTATTATCTTATATCGAATTGATATGTATATAGCTTGAAAATACATTAAAAAGTAAAAGTATAATAGCTGAATTATTTAAATAAATCAGTATTATCATTGAAATATTCATAACTTTCTTATGCATTGATCTCATTCGCTTCAAACTATCCTGTATCTGTTCTTATGATATTTCCAATAAGCTAGATGTTTCTTGCATAGGGTTTGGGGTTTTTTCGTGAGAAGTTAGGTCAGATACCGCTGTAGCGAAGCCATATGATAATTATGAGTACCCTACCCCCCCCCNATAAATAAATAAATAAAATAAACAATGAAACAGCTTTATTGCATAAAACGCCGAAACATGAAAAAAAAATACAAATGTTCGACGGTGATACTGAATGAAAACAAATTTTCGCCGACCCTGCGATGCCAATTATAATTATGGGTGCTAACAAATTTCCAAATGACAAAATCAAAATGTTAATTTCCTGATCGCCCGCACTTCGGCTTGAATAACAATAGGTTTACTATATACATTATATTGAAAGATATTAAAGAAACTGTACATCATTGTTATCGTTTAAAGCCCAATTATAGTTTTGGTAAAGATGAAGAAATGTGAATTTTGGGGATGTTTATCATGACATGTACTTCTTATACACATTTTGAGACCATAGCATATTTTTTTACGAACTTATTCTTTTGAAAATTTTAATTTGACCGTTAAATCATATTAAGCGCCCTCTCTTGGTTATATCATTATTTTGCTCGTTATCGAGCCGTACACAGAGTTATTTCCGAGATTTGACAATAGAAATGAAATAGAGATATACACAACAATTAAATTCTGAAATTTTCATCCAATTCAGAGCATGGGAAGATGTCCTTTATCAAGAAAGAAAATATTGAAATAGTGTGGTGCAGCACCACACTAAAAAAATTGCACATTCTATAGGTTATAGCTTTTCCCAAACTCGTTCATTTTTCGCATAATCTTTTGTGCAATATGTTATGATACTATATTTTATTTCATATAGATTTGAAGACAAAAGCTGGTGATAAAAATATTCGCTTTTATACCAAAACTGTAATTGGGCTTTAACAATTCTCAACTGCTAGATCTATAGCTAGATGCTGGTGTACATAAACTAACCTGTGAAAATAGTAGGCTACAAGATCCATGTTCATGCTAAAAAAATGTACTGAAAAATATGACCTACATAGGCACACTGTCCAGTAATAAAGCGAAAATGTTACGCTTTATTCAATTTTCATAGATATCTTGATCATGTTGATATAGTGACTGTATAATTTCCTTCCTTTTTGCATTCTTTGTTGATGTTCTTTTCACCAGTCTGAATGTAATAAAATAGTTCAGACAGCTTGATAATGATAATTTTGAAAAAACAAAATCTTGACATGGTTGAGGATTAAAAATCTGTTTCCATACTATAGAATTATAATTCGGTCATGTCTGTCGTCTGTGTTCCATACAAGCAGTCCGATTAGGTGGTGTTGTGGATAGATGGCGCTCTTCAATATTAAAGATGATTTGCGCCAGTCCTGTTTCGGTTTTAATAGCCCGAAAGCAACATTGCGGTGAATTATAATGAAACCAACTCCCGTTAAAAGGAGAGTCTACCCCAAAATAATACTTCTACAACAGGGGCAGACAAATTAGATGAACAGAACCAAAAGAAAAGTGTGAGAAAATTGGACAACTAATAAGAGAGATATGAATGTTTATATATTTAGACAAATTGGCAACTGATGATGTCATAGGTGCACAACTGACCATCAAAGTCATAAAATGTTACCCTTTTCCCCCATAAATAACATTTCCTCCAATCTGTAACCGTAGGATATCTTTATGATAAATATGTAGATCCACTGATTTGCCCATTTCTTTAAATCTCTAAAAATTCATAACCTTTGTATTACTTGTCTGATTTTCTTCAAATTTATTTTATTTTACTTACCTTTTTTTTTCTGCTTCTGTCTAAAAGAAATTTATCATTTTGGGGGTAGACTCTCCTTTTAATGTCCCACCACCATGTTAGGACTTGAATTACTTAAAATCGCTAATTATAGCAAAAACATGAAAAGTATTTGGCTATGTCAGATGATACGATATAGCGGCTCGTATATGAATATAAATTGTATCCCTATATATAATACATAGATGTCCATTTAAAACCTTTTGTTTCTTGGATATCTCGTAAAATTGTACGGACAACCAATGCATCGGAACCCCCAAATATTCAAAAATTGATTTTTTTTTAATGTGTACTTCTTTTTAACAACTTGAGATTCGACTCAATCAGTCAATAATAGCATTAGCTTGATTTTGAGATGATTAATTAAAGAAATGGAAGTTTGGTTACAAGTTAGATAATTAGGATTTTAACCTTTTTATCCTGATTCATCTCCTTATTCAATGCTTGTGTTCTGGCGTAAAAATAACTCAATATGAAAAGAGAAAAAGCATACAACAAATAATACTGCTTATGACTCGTATGAAATGTAAAGAAGTGAAGGAACACTAGTCTGCGTCAAACAGCATGTTCGGATGTGGGCGAGAGGAACGTCTTTCCACGATATACATACCGCCATATGCATCTTCGCCTAAAATTTGATATTTATCATTTATCTTCGGTGAAAATTTCAATATCTGTTCAGAGAGTTCTATCATTTATAACGTATGACATTTCGCAATAAGTTATTAGCATCATTATCGCCTAATATACCATCATATCTGACGTTTCAGTAACGATCGTCACTATCATCGTCGAAACCATGATTAGAGTGATTATATTTATCACGATCATTCTTTTCATCATCTCACCAGAAGCATCAAAATTAGTGTTATTATTAGGCTCATCAATATCACCAGCATAGTCATCATAACCATCATAAATATCATGCTCAGCATCGTCATCATAAACATCATAAATATCATGCTCACCAAAGTCATCGATATAATACCCATCACCTTCCTCATCATTACCACCATCAACCTGGAGCTTATCATCCTCATCAATATCATTAGTATCGTTTCCTTGCTTCTGAATCGTTATTGTATCAGACCGTTTCGTCATTTTTAATTTCGCTGTAAAGACACTTGAGAATGATACACCTGAAGTTTATTGTGGCTTGTGCTTTTCTGATGGGAAAAGTCACCATCAAAGCCAACAACTTCTGTAGAATGCTTCTTTTACATTATCATCATCATGATCTTGTAAGGTTGTAGTTTCTAAAAAGTCGGTGAAATTTGTTTAACATCGGTCTCAATGAGCCAATAAGCAATCAGTTTAAGAGCGCCCTCTCTATACACAAAAATAACATTAACCAAGCAGCTCGAGAAACCCATAATATGGGTTCATGACTTTAACCCACGATAATGTATCAAGTATAAAGTGTTTCAAAACCTCAGTGACAAGGTATACCACTTACCGAAGTATATGTTTGCTAATTGTTTTGGTTTATCAAAATATGTTATAGTACAAAATATTCTCAGACCCTGTCCATTAAATGAACAATTTTCTAGATATGTTGCAAATTTGATGGCATCATGGGTGGACTACTAACCAGCAAATTCTTAATTATGGCACTAAAGCTTTTTACAAAAAGTCTCAAAGTTGTTATGGATATAAACATCCAAATAAGGGATCTTTAGATTGCAGCGATTTAAATTTTACCATCAAATTCAGGACATGGTTTGTGGTAAGTGCAATAAAGTTGTTTGTTTACTAGCCAGCGAGGTATCAATAATATCTTGTGTCAAATTAAGTGATCGAGATAATTGCTACCATTCAATGAGATAAAATAATATATGATGATTTACTTGTTGTAACAAATTAATTGTAATGTCGTTTGTTTTGCAAGGGTGAGAAATGTTCATGAGCATATATGTCCCTACATAACAAAACATTAAATGGCCACTCACGCCATTTTCTTGACGCCTTAACAACTGGTTTGTTGACCAGACTTAATAATTGGAAATATAACATATGGTTGATTGTCTTTATTATTTTTTTTTTCAATTGAACATATACAAGATAACAACGTAAAACAATTTCTCGTTAATCTAATAAAAGCTTGGCTGGTTGATTGAGGATTAGTCAACAGGTTTGAATTACATGTATTAAAAAAAAAACTCTTTTCGGCGCTCTTTAACACAGGTGTTTGAAATTTCTCCGGGAAAGATTTTACTATTAAAATGGGGGGCTCCCCGTGCAGTGAATGTTTTTTTTAAAGTGCCATCTCACGACTACCATAGAGCCACTTAGATAAGTATCTACTATCTAATGAAATTTCACATTACTACACTTTTTTCTTTTAGCGCATTGGAAGGATGTGGGGTAGAGCCCCCACCCCGTCCCCAAGGATTTGCTAGTGTATTGGGCCGGGGGGGGGGGGGAGAAAGGAAGTTTCAGCAATTTGATCAACGTATTTTTCATCAAATTGTTCTTCTAATAGGAATTAAATACGATATCAGCGAGATGATCTCAACCC
>BQKZ01000980.1:10458-30047 GCA_036244855.1 Temnopleurus reevesii
CCCCCCCCCCCTCCCCCCATAATGGGATGGGATTAGGGTTAAGGCTTTTGGGTTCATAAATACATGGCTACAGATACATATATTGATTCAACTTCTTGAAATTAGGGGGGAAATGCCTCCTTAGTTTAAAACAGATTCTTAAAAGAACAGTCTAACCCCAAATAATAAATTTTGAACAGAAAAAGAAAAAAAAAGTTTGAAGAAAATCGGACAAGCAATACAAAGTTTTTTTTCTATCTGTGTCACATTTAGCGTTCCATAAACAATTTCGTTGCACGTGAAAACTTTGCGAGTACACCAAGATGAATTCCACTTCAGAAATTTCTTCTTCAGTCGAAATCCGACCCATCGGATCATCTCTAAGTTGCATTTCTAAACCAGATGGATCTGCAATATTTACTCAGGGTAAGTATTTAAGAAAGGGAATACAAACTGAGCTAATCTGTCACTGTCAGCTAGCCTATGTACGTTAACGGTGAATGACTTTTCTTGTGGCCGGAGCTCCGGGCCTGATTTTGGTGAAGAAATGGTAAGCGACGTCGGGTAGCAGGGCTATCTTGAAATTGGAAAGTTCTTAATTTTGCATATCCAATAAATTAAATTCAAGAAGAACGAAACCCTGCATTTTATATTCTCTCAGTAGATGGAGAAAAATAAAATGAACCAACTGTGAAAATTTGAGCATAATCCGACGATCCATTCAAGTTATGAATTTACAAAGTTATACTTATAGTGAATGTCCGGTCATGGGAATCCTCGAGTCGGCAACGCTGACCAATTATTAGTCGTCTACGTTCAAATCTGTGAAGTATTTGTGGACAGCTCTCCATTCATTCTGTACACAAAATTTAACAATTTCTTCTTTTTTCAGAAAAGTGGACAAAATTTTCCCTTTTCTTATAGGTGTTGGATAATTCTTCAAGTATTGTTGGAAGAATAATGTTGAATAGTTATGGTATATTCAATCAAATTCCATAATTATAAAAAATCATGTACAAAATAAATGGAGAGTTGTCCGCATATCGTCATAGATTTGTTGAACGTTGCCAATTCAAGGATCCCCATGACATGGGATAATTGAAACTTTGAAAATTCGTAACTTTTGAACGGACTGTCCAATTAAGCTCAAATTTTCACAGTTTGATCATCATATTTTTCTTCATCGACTGATAGCAAATTAATTCCAGGGTTTCATTCCACTTTCAGGGTATTTGTGGGTAGATTTTCCCAAACTTGGACTAGACAGAAATCTCTGTGAAAAGAAATGTCAGAAATAAACATTTTCTTTTGCACAAACTTCCATTCCAAGACCAAAGACGAGTCAAGACAGAGACTAGAGAGTACTAGTCTAGAGAGCATTACATAGAACTAGAACTGGAAGTAGAAATTAGAAGTTAACTTGATGCCATCTAACTTTCTACCCAGATCAATAAACAGTAACATTGTTGCTTCAAGATAACGTTACTTAACTCGCGTTTTCACCTGGTCAGATGGTTCGTGATTTAGTTAGAATCACTTAGATTGTGTCAGATTCTTCCAGTATTAATGTTTGTTCTTTGTATTCAGTCTCTTCTCAACTACTCCCCAGTCCAGTAAATCGTCAAAGAAGGGAGGGGGGGGGGGGGGCAACCAAGTATTGGGAGGGACGCTCCCACTACAACATTTTCAATCTGGAATTTTATCTTTTACATTTTCTTTTTATGACCTAAGTTCCAATACAAATAATTATTTTCTTCTTGAAATATTAGACCTGATCATACAGTTCACACTTAACAACACTACTGCATACATACAAGAACAAGTATTAGTAGGTTTCTAGAATTATTTTTTGATATCGTTAAACGAAGCACAAATTTGTTTTACATCATTGACCTTTTATCAGGTGACACATCTGTAATGGCTGCTGTCTATGGCCCTGGGGATGTCAAACCAAGCAAAGCTCTCATGGACAAAGCAACTGTTACAGTTGTATACAAACCTAAAGTAGGAATTGCAGGTAAGGATGATTGTATGGTTTACTCTAATACTTAGAATAATGTGATGATGAACATACCTTAAATGCACCCTTTTTTATTTGCTTGTGAAGCCGCCTGAGAGATGCAGAATGTAATGCACAACTTTTATTTTTGCTGGTCAGAAAATCTTTGAAATTCACCCCCTCTTGAAAAAAGCTAGCCATAACCCTGCATATCCAATTGCTAAATTAATTTACTGATGTGTGATTAACCAATAGGCGGGTTTACGTTTAGATGCAAACATACCTCTTGCGCAAAGTTTGTTTTTGACAACCCTAAAGCTTGGTAGAGGCTTGCCCGATATAGCAATAAGTAATGCATGCAAACTGGATTCCAAGTATTCTAGTCTTGTTGAACATCAGTCATTTTAAGGAATACCACCTTTTAACTATGTTCATTAGCAAGAAACACACATATATATTATTAAACCTTCCTATTTACTTTTTCCCATTTATCTTATCTTTCAAACAGGTGTACGTGAGAAAGCTCTTGAACATATGATCAGGAATACATGTGAGACAGTCCTGCTCACCACTCTCTTCCCACGTTCATCAGTTGATATCATCGTGCAAGAAATCCAAGATGCAGGAGCTGTATCCTTCACAAAGTTATGCTTCAATTAACTCACTGACAGTAAAATATTTCCAAGTTTGTCATATATGCACCATATTGCACCATGAGACATATATTTCGGTATCAAAGGTAGCTGTAGGTAAAATTTCCAATGTCTTCATGAATATAGTGATTTGTTTTGCAACCTTTTTTGTCAGGCAAGTTAGCATCATGGATAAGATCTTTGTTCTTTTAAAAAAAAGCAGAATAATTTTCTAAGCGCACTGAGACCTTTATTCAAAGGATTGATGCGCTATATAAGAACTGTCTATTATTATTATTATTATCATCATTATTATTAGCTTATCTGCGGAATAAGGCACATTTCTGTGCTATAAAATGGGCACTTAAGGGGAAAACCACAATACAGCGAAAATATCGTTTCGCCGTAGCGTTTTCACAAGCTACATCTCGGAAAATAGTAACGTAATAGCGCCATCTACGGTATGTAGTGGGAGAGGCGGTCCTGTTACGTGGTGAGAAAACGGAACATACCATGTAGTCCACGGAATAGGGGTGAAAAAAATGGGCGAAATTGAGGGAGTTATATTTACTGTTAGCATAACTGCGGAATGGGGGCACCCCAATAATAAAATTTTGAAAGATGCAAATTTTCAAAAAATCTTTAAAAATGCACATTTATTCCAAACTTGTATTTTTATACATAAACGACTTAAAGACATCAAAAGGAAGTCCCTGTGATGATTTTTCTTTAAATATTCATTTTTTTGTGACTGTTATGAGCAAATTCATATTTTCGCCTTTTTTCGCCTTTTATAACACAATTTAGCAATTCCCCTTTTTCCGCAGATAGTGTTATATTATTATTATTATTATTATTATTATTATTATTATTATTATTATTTGGCCCTTTTCTTAATCACCTTGGTGATTCTGCAATCTTTTTTTCCTTGAGTTCAGTAGGTCAAATTAAACATTATTTTTCAAGGTGAAGGAGCTATAGGGGATCTTTGCAGCAAATCATTTTTTTTTTTAATTGAGCTATCATATGCTCTCATTCTTAAGAAGTAAAAAGCATGTCAATATGATACCCCAAAAATTGTTGGTTGGGATTTCTTATTTTTTATGTAACACTACCCTTTAGTCACCGTGAACTCAAAACTGTTGCTGATTGGTTCATTGAATGTTCATGAAGATATCCGCTAGGTCATAACAAATTCATATAAGAAATCCCAGAACAAAGGATGGTACCTAAATTCTTGTTGGGTTTTGGGGGGTAGGGGATGTATATTGTTTATGAATTGAACCAAGTATTTTGCTTGTAATCATCCTTGACTGTGATTAATTTCAAGTTACTGGCATGTAGTATCAATGCTGCATGCTTAGCCATGATCAACGCTGGCATTCCAATGAAATGTACTGTTGCAGCATCCTGTTGTTTGATGGGTAAAGATGACGAAATCATCGCCGATCCTACCAAGGAACAGATGAAGGTATGCAATGTTGTATTGGAAAATTATTCCATTTCAAGTTTCTGTTCTACACATGTAGTATGACTGTTTTTCAAAAAACAATTATTTTTTACATCTTGATAAACCTAAATCTTTTAGTATAATGTTAAAGATCAATCAAAGTGATAGAATATTCCTAGTTTGCTCATAAAATGATTTTTAAAAAGTAATCTAAAAAAGATAAATAATTTATATTAATTCAACCTGAATTATTGAAGGGATGTTTTAGTGTAGTATTTATTTTTTCAATCAGTCCAGGGGCCTGTAACACAAAAGATGCAATTAAACTTACAATAAATATTTATCGTAAGTCTATGGCAAAATGTGTACCAAAGAGATGCAATTAATTGCAAGATTCATTGCATCTCTTTTATGTTAAGGCCCCAAGGCCTGTAACATAAAAGATGCAACTAAACTTTCAAGAAATATTAATCCTAAGTCTATGAAAAAACATGTACCGTAAATATACAATTAGTTTTCAATTTATTGTATCTCCTTTATATTATAAGCCCCTGGGATGTTATTCTTAAAAAAATTCTTATATTTCTTGTTGTCGAAAGTAACTTTCTTCCTAACATGTAATCTTTTCACCCAACCCACAAGCACACTGTACATAGTATGTTTCTTCTGGTGTATAATACTGATTTACATAATGCTTTGTGTGATTGAGGATGTATTCTGAAAATATTCTTATCCTTAATTTTAATCTTTTTTATATTTAAGAAAATATTTGTAATTGGTCCAAGCTCTTGCTATCTCAAGATGGTTCTAAATTTGCTTGCTAACTATCAACTGATTTATTCTTCATGATCAAGTTGGAGACTTTAATCAATTTTAAAGAAATTGTCAAACAGGAGATATTTAGAAGAAAAATGTCTCATCTCAGTCGTGGGTTAGGTGGATATCACTTTGTTTACTAATTTTACTTTTACCCATAATTGAAGGGACACTGCCTTTACCAGATTTATCCCACTGGTCAAAGGCTCAAAAGAAGCTTGATTGAAGATAGGAAGAAGATGGTCCTATCAGAGAAAAGATAGGGGTTAGAAGATTTTCATAATACTTCTTAGGAAAGATTTGGGATGAAGTTTGGAAGAAAGATAATGTTTTCTGAGTACCACCATTGGAGAAATAAAGTTTTCTTCTTTCATCTCTTATCCACATTTCTTTTTAATGTTTTCTTATACAGAATGCAGAATGTGTATTGACAGCAGCCTTGGATAGCTCAACTCACAGCCTCATAACATCAAGCATGCAAGGAAGTTGTTCTGTGGAGCAAGTGAGTGTTATATGGCATCTTATTTTCTTGAAAAAGTAGCAAGAACACCAAGGGAGTGTTGCAATTGATTGCAAATTATTTGCAAATTGAAATGCACATTTCATTCCTGCATGGTCTACGACTCTAACAAGATGCGCATGAAAAGTTACTTTAACTTGTGCATGCTGATCAACAACAACCCCTAAGATCAATCTGATGGAATTCACTGGAGATGATTGTAAACAAGTCCTGATATAAGATTTCAGCACTATCAAAGCACTAAGGCTCCACATGATGTATTTATTGAAGCAGTTGCTGTATTCTTACTCCCATCATCTCAATTTCTGACAGAACATTTTCAAGCCCCTCGGATCCCGAATTTTCATCAGGTTAATTTAAAATGAATACAAATACATTGGATGAGGGAATATTCAAATAAACCACAAAAGTACTTTTAATAACAGAGAGGAACTTTTTGACACATAAATGATAATTTTAATTGAATTAAACAGACTGCTTCTTTCTTGGAGTATATGATTTCAGTTCTCACCTAACTGTTGGGAGGGGCTTGCAAGTATTTTTTCTTTTTCAAAATAAACTTTCACCTCTGAACATTGCTGATGGATTTTGATTACAATATGTTGATAATGTTTCTTTTTCTATTTCTTTTGTGTTTCCAATTTACCCCAGTATCACAAACTGATGTTGGTGTCCCAGAAAGCATGTGACAAAGTGTTCGAATTCTACAGAGAAGCTGTGGAAAGGACTTCATCAAAACCCTGATCCCAGCATCAGAATAGATCACTAGTGAATGGATTTTTTTAAAAGAGCCCATGAAATACATGGTATGTAGTCACTGGAAAATTGCCTATAATCCTCTCCGAAGAGAATTAGACTTTTGGATCCATTTTGCCAAATGGATTGACCACATCAACTTAGTTTTGGATCTAAAACATCTTTTCCTAGCTTACTCTCCTTCAGACTGGATGACGGAACTGGATATATTAAAAGGCAAGGCTTAAATAAGGAAGAAGTTCAGTAGTCATTATGTTCCAAATACAGAGGAAGTTAGGAAATATCAATTATGATATTCAAGAATGCATTTAAAGCACTGAAGCACTACAAACCCATTTTTTTTAATGCCTGGGCAGCAAAATCGAACCATTGGGTCACTTGTTCAATTGGTCGAGTATTACGGTAGTTTTAAAGATATGTTCCTATGTTTAAGTACCACCTATTATTGACTGCCTTGAAGATTCATCTTGAGCATCCAATAGTGAGAAGTATCATTTGACCAACTTCACTGACAGCTCAACCCAAATTGATTTATCATGAGACGCTCATGTATGTACGTGCAGCTGCTTTTGTTGTTACTTTAAAGTTTTGGTAACGAGACAGTGGGATTTGGCAAGCGATTTGAAAACCTACTTATCAGACAATCCTGGAGCACCCTGTCATTCTTTCCTTTCATTTATTTTTTATTATTCATGAAAACTTTTACCTTAGATGCTTTTGTTGACAAGGCAATTTTGCAGGACCCAGTAACTCTTCGCAATCAGCTTTTTGTGCTTTTACCAACATAAGCGTAAAATTTCCTCTTTTTGTGATAAACTCATGATAATTTCTAATTTACAGGTCAAAGAGAATGTAGAATCTATATATCAAGGTATTTTGCATATATATGTGATTGACATTGTGATTCATTGACTCTGTTTATAACTGACCTTCTGTGTGACTTCCCTCCGTATCTCGGAGGGAATGCTTGATTGCATGGTTTTCCCTTTTTCATTCACATTACATACATGTATTTTTGTACCGAATGAAGGTTTTACATTTCTGAAGAATAAAGGAATTTATTTTTTTTCCAAAAAGAATATTCTTATCTTGTGCATATATTTGACATTTTTGTTTTGGTAGAATTCCATGATACGGTGGAAAATTGGTACAAAGAGATTTGATATAACAATATTCCTGATATAAAGAGGTAATAGTTTGGTCCTAGCTCTTTATAACTTACTGTTTTTTAACCCTGCTAATGAGATTACTGCTATAACAAGGTATTGTTTATGGTCTCAAGTACTTTGTTATACAGTTGTTGGGACCAGAGGAATTACCTCTTTATATTGAAACCTTTTTATATCAGGGTCAAAATACAATAAAATGCAAAGAGTTGGGAACAGGAAAATTACCTTGTTATAATGAGAGCTTGTTATATCAGTGCTCTTTATAACGAGGTGTGACTGTACTGAGTTTCCATTGTACAGGGGAAACTTAATGTAACAAGGTGCTTGGGACCATCAACATTGCTTATTGTAGCAATACAAGTAATATTGTAATAAGCTATCGGGAGCTGGAATCAGATTATTACCTCTTTATATCAGGTATTTGTTACAAAATACATCTTTTTATTAAGTTCCCATTGTATCATTCTGAATTCATTGCCACTGTATACGTAATAAACGAGATATTAATTGGAAGATGTGTTTGAAAAGTTGCATTCTAAAGATTAGATACGAGTGGTTCTTCTTCTCTTAAAACATGAAACTGAATTATCACTTTCAATCACTTTCAGAAAAAGCTATGTTTTGCTGCTGCAAGGAGGTCTTGGGCCTGTAACATAAAAGAGATGCAATGAATTTTGCAATTAATCATATCTCTGTGGTAGATGTTTTGCCATAGACTTATAATAAATATCTATCGCAAGTTTAATTGCATCTTTTATGTTACAGGCCCCTTGACTTCCAAGAAACTGGCACTTTTTAAGCGGAAAACAAAATAAATAAATATGCAAATAAGATTGTGCATATTTATCTTGTTCGTTTAGTTTATGAATATTTCCATGGAGAAGAAACAGCATTTTATTTCCTGCGAATTATTGTTAGCAAACTATTAATTGTTAAACTATAAGCTTGTGTTTGTATAGAATGTTTTCATATCTTCAGAAGATATCAGAAATCTTTAGTTTAGGGAGTAGTGGTTTTTAGTAATCTTTGTTCTTTTTTCTACATTTTTTTCCTTACATTTATTTCTCCAAACTCCCTCCACTCACACACAGAGGTTTTTGCTCTAGATCGAGGACGAATTGTTCTGTGTATGTGTGGCATTACCATTTTTCTGTTTACAGTGTAACCGGGGACACATCCTTGACCATCCAATGTGTAACTAAGGATGTTAGATTGCAGACAATATAATCTGACAAAATACCACCCAACAAAGGAAGCAACCCCTATCTTTCTTTGAAAGTTTTTACATGTACAGACACACACACACACACACACACACACACACACACACACACACTTTTTGTACAGTATAGTAGTTTAAACACAATTCATTTCCTTTTCTAGCATATGTTGATTGAATCTTAGATAAATCTTTAGCCTTACAACTGCAATAAAAACAAAACAATTGGATGTACAGTAAAATTATGTACATTTAATAGGAAGTCCACCAAATATCATATTTCATAAAAGATAACTATATATAGGTGATTAAAATTATTATTCAAATGCATCAATGCATAGACCAATTTTATCATACTTCTTTAACAGTGATTGTGTGTGACCACAAGCTTGTGTTATTTTTCTTTTTTAATTGTTAGTGTACAATGTACGTAGAGTTACTTGTCTATCTATCATATTTTCCTGGTATGTGTACCAAACAGCTATCAAATTGTGTGATTATTATGTCAATATTTACAAGAATAATATCAGGTAAAGGTAGCATTTGGTCAATACAGTAAATCTAAACAAATAATTTATAAATCAAGGCTGAAAGGCAGATGACCAAAGTTGTGGCCTGAAGAACTGGTGCATCCGAAAAGCCATTGTTTGCTACGAGTCCGGTCAACCACACAGCAGATGCTTTCTGGGTTCTGGGCCTATCATCATCCTCGAAGTCAACGTAATGGAGCCCGAACCGTTGGGTGTAACCTGATGTCCATTCAAAGTTGTCCATGAGAGACCAGGCAAAGTAGCCAACGACATTCACGTTATCCAGTGTGTGAGCTGTTTAGAGAGTGGAAATGGTACAAATAATGAATTCATTTGGTGCCACAATTGATCCAGTTGTAATTTGCCTGTAATTTTATTGTTGTGATAGCAATTCTAATGCAGAATAATGTAAGAATGAGAATTAAAGTTAGGTTTATGATTAGATTTGAAGTTTGGCTTACTGTTTAGATTTTACAGCAGATGTATTGTGAAGGCAAATGTTGTGGAACCCTTTATATTACACCCATGTACTTGGATTAGATTATGCGAATTTTCCCCTGCTGTAAAGATCCAGGGTAACACCAACTAAGTCTGCCTTTAATGAACATCTTTTTATGGATGGACCTTTGATTCACCTGTTCCTAATGTACCTTTTTAGCACTGAGTTATAATATTCATCATCATTTAACTCTTGGTAACTCCAAAATGTATATTAAGTAAATAAGAGAAATAGTACTGGTTGACATGTAAATATATACACATACCATCACTATATCCAAATCATACCTCCCCACTCTCCATTTTGAAAACATTTTGAGACTTCAATGTCAAGAGGCAAAACATTGAATGTGCCAACCACGTATGTAGACAGATGTAGGCTTTGATTTACCTTTGAGTACTTCATTGATGTAACCATTGTAAAAGGTGATTCTTCCAGTGTCATTCAGGTTGTATTCATCAGGTGTAGAGAATCCATTCTCTGTGATGTAGATAGGGATATCACCATACTCGCTCTTGATCCAATTAAGGAGACCCCTTATACCGTATGGAACTGGTCTGAGCCAGCTTGATCCAGATGTTGGCCAGTTGTCTGGTTGGTAACGATAAACGTCCTACAAGATGGAGAGAGATGAGGTTCACATTGTATGATTACATGGGTAAAATAATAATAATACATTGATATTATATAGCGCTCTCTCCGTCCTGATTAGATGCTCAAGGCACTCAGAGCAAATTGAAGTGATGAAATAAAAATACAAATTACAATACAAGGCAATGAAAGTCAAAAGGCACCCTCAAACAGATAAGTCTTAAGGTTGCCCCTGAAGGACGACACTGATGTTGAGGTTTTCAAACTCTGTGGAGGAGTATTCTACAGAGATGGCCCTGAATGAGCAAATGCTCGTTCACCCCAAGATCTCTCTGAAACCGGAACTTGTAAAAGATTAATGGCAGAAGATCTTAGTATTCCTGTAAGGTGGTATGCATGGATCCAAAACATTACGTTTATTGGTAAAAATGCAGCAGCAGTATGCCTGTCCTTTAGAGCAGAATCCTCGCTATGGCCATTTGATAGTGATTGTAAAGAGTTCATGTAAGGCAATATAGGCAGCAAAACCAGGGAGAGTATTGATATGTAAAGGTTGTGAGATATATGGAACAATGGTGGTGGTAGTGGTGATGATGGTGATGATGAAATTAGGTCTAGAGGTTATTATCATAAACATTCAAATATTTGACATTTATGACATCCAGGGACGAAAATGATGTGTTCTTTCAAGACATGCGTTTTTTTTTAGAACAATAGGGTCGGTAGATGTGAAATTTTTTTTTTAAAGACATACTTCTCTTGTTTGAACCCATATCAAGTGGAAATAGAAGGCAAATAAATGATAAATATTCTTTGAAAATAGATATTGTGGTTACACAGTGTCTGTGATTTGTTTTTATTTTAACATGTTTAATGAAAAGTTTTAAAAAACATAGAATAAAATAATAATCATAAGAGAATGATAAAAGGTAGAGACTAGCAATCATTTTGTCTGTTTTTTAGCTTTATATCATGACATTAACTGACCTGATCACCCTCATAGTTGGGATCTCCTGCGGGTTCCACACGATGCCTACACACAGTGGTTGTGTAGCTATTCAGACCAAAGAAGTCTCCTGTTCCTCTGATATACTGCTTCTCCTCCTCTGTGAACTCGGGTAGACGGGACTCTGTCAGACCCTGCTCTTGACTCTTGTTACCAACCTGCCATTTCATCACGTCAGGATAATCTCCGTTTACGAGAATAGGATGAGAATACCTTTGATAACCAAAGAAGAATCAAAATTTTATTCAAAGTTTCCTAGGAAGTAAATACAATTCTACTCAGCTATTGTACATTTTTTGTAAGACTTTGTGAGACGTTGCTCTTTGTTGTTGTCATCGTTAATATTGTTGTTAAAATTCTGTACAGGAAAAATAATTTTACAAAATGAAACAATCTGTAGGCTATCAGATTTTTGAATAATATTATTACCTCAATGACCAATATAGAGGCTCACAGAAAACATGTTCAAACCATTCTCTTCATCTCGCTTGGATAGAAGTGGAAAAGGTCCTATTATACTCTAGTCTAGTTGAGGACTGTGTTTTCTGATAGCACCCAACTCTGCATATTCTCTTGCACTGAACACACAGGGACTGCATAGCACTCGACCACAGGGTCCTTTCATAACCCTCTGATCTGTACCCCTCTGATCGCGCCTCCAAGGGGTATACAGATCAGTGGGTTATATAAGGACTCTTACTTAGGTCGAGTGCTATATGCAGTGTTCAGTGTAAGAGAATATGTAGAGGTCGGTGCTATCGGAAAACACAGTCCTCAACTGGAGTAATTATACTCTTTGTCTGGGTCAAGTCATAAAAGTTACTTCTATCAATAAATGGATGTGTTTGGTTTTGTTTTATCATGATTTTTTCAAAATAAAATATTCATGAAATGATTTAATTAACACCAGTGAAATAATATTGATGGAGGGAATAGGTGTTGACATGACAAATTTATTGAGTATTTGATACGTACCAACCAGCTGTGAACTGCATGTATCTATCGGCAGCGGCGACATCTAGAGCACTGTCTGCCTGCTCCGGTTGTCCAAAGTCGGTACTGAGGGTGATGGATACCATCCCGCCATATTGGTCATAATAGTTGTCCTTGTAGGTGTGGTAAGCCTTGGCATGTGCTTTGATGATGGTGTGGGCGGCACGATAAGGCGCATAACCAGGACTATACACACCGGGTGCAAATACTGCTATTCCATATCCGAGCCACGTGACGACATATGGCTCGTTAAAAGTAATCCAGAGCTTCACCTAAAGTTGAATTATCAAAGATTTTTATAGTAAAAATTCATGTCGCATTTATTTACTCCCCATAGTAACGTAAAACGCGGCAAATACGGACGCGGGATGAACGGGGTTAAATCTTCAATTTTTTGCTGAGGTGGATCACTTTATGGATGCTATATGGGACAAGTGTATACATTTTTTAATGAAAAGTAAACAAAAAGTTAAAGCTTAGATGAGTAGGCTAATCACTGGGTTAAATACACTGTGTAAATTTTGTCCCTCCTTATCCCGTTGTCCCTGTTTGCCTCGCTTTGCGGTAATCTTTGTCATAGCAACGTCGGAAATATATAAGATGAGATAGAGAGAGAGAGAGAGAGAGAGAGAGAGAAAAGAGAGAAAGAGATAGAGGGGTTAGAGTTAGGCAGAAACGGTAGTCTGATGGAGCTTGTTACATAATGTGTATATACCTCGATCTTAGTTTGAATATATTATTCATTTCTAGTGAAATAGTATTTAATTTTACCGAGAAGTCGACGTGGCTTCAGTAGGTAGGCCTAATTGTTAACACCCTTCAAGATGAGTGTCATTTTTTAGCATCCGTCATTCCATTTTCACCTACCGTATATAAACACACTTGAACCGAGCTGGACTATCATCACACCCCTTTTGAGATTCGTTAATACAAATAAAGACATTTATTCGAGAATACACGTTGGAAGTTTTACCGCACTTTTTCATTTTTATCTTATTTACATTTTAACCACAACGGGATTTTATAGCACATAAAATTGTTTACTTGTATTTTTTACGATCAAACAGTAATTTGAATGTATTGCACTTCTTTTAGCGGAACATTGACTTAAGATGTGTACTTTGTTACAATAAAGTATTTCAACTTTATGCAGTGATTCAGTTATGAAATTATACAAAGGTTCAAGGTTGAATAACCTCTGTACTTCATATATCTTATCTAAATATGATATAATCATAGCATATTTACTCTACTTCCATTTCATAATTACATAGTTATGAGTAAATCATTAAACCCATTTGTACCAACATACAATGAACGTGACTGAATTATAATAACCAAACATTTAAAAATATGGTATGATAATATGATAATCGTCTGTAAATTGTTGGATCGAATACATAAGGTGAAGAGTTTTATATATATAGGAGGTCAAATTGTGATCTCCTGATGTATTTATTTTTCATAATTTTCTTCTCCCATGCCCCATACCGATTCATTTTTATTTATGACATATTATCATATTCAATTTTCTATTGTCCTATAATAGCTTGCTATACTTAAAACATTCATTTAACAACATAACAAAAGCGTTCCAGTGACATTTATGTCGCCTCCTCTATCTTTGGCAAATTATAATTTTATAATGACAAAAGCTAACAGAAAAATTAAAATCTATTGACTTCTTCTATCTTACCTTCGAAGCGTACTCATTGTAACAAACGTTGGCGTAATCATTGAACAAATCAACGAGTGTGTCGTTTTCCCATCCACCGTAGTCGTCTTGAAGGACTTGTGGAAGATCCCAATGGTAGAGCGTGACGACGGGTTCGATGTCGTTAGCGAGGAGCTCGTCGATTAGTCGTGTGTAGTAGTCGAGACCAGCTTGGTTGATGCCGCCAGCCAGCGTACCCTGAGGCAAGATCCGAGGCCATGAGATGGAGAAGCGGTAATGTGACAAACCGATGGCCTTCACCATCTGGACATCGGTTTCATACTTGTGATAGCTGTCACACGCCACATCGCCGGTTTGCTGGAAAGCGATCCGACCTTCGTGTGAGAACCTATCCCAGATGCTCTCCCCCTTACCATCCTCATCCCACCCGCCTTCGACCTGGTAGGCGGAGGTAGCAGAACCCCAGGCGAAGTCCTCCGGGAACTGACCCTCGATCAGGGTATCTCTGTCTGGCTCGTTGAAGACATCAGGGTAGGAATACTCCCCACCGACTAATTTCAGAGATAGATTTATGATAGTCAAGATAATGAATAAACTGTTCCTTATTGATTTATTACGACCAGCCATGTTCAATCAGAGCCCCCTTTCCCCAATGTTGTGAAGAAATCTCGGGTGGAATTTATCTGAGGTAATGACTAAGGAGAATCAAATAATCTCTCAGCTTTTATAGCACGGATTGAGTTGCATAATGATAACACATTGTTGACATTGAAAAGGGGGAGTATCCCAAACAAACATGCCCATATCACGCCTTCCTTGCCTGCTTAGATATCATTCTAATTATACAATAAACCCAACCACGCTCAAGAAACGTTTCCATGGGCACCGATCCACCATCACCACAGCCAAGCTCGACACCCCGGTTGGTTAGATTTTATTAACTCTATAGATCCCCTTTCGGGGCATGAGAGTATAACACATTTACAAGTTATAAACAACAGTACATTATTACAATGATATTAAAAAATATATATATATATATATAAATAGTATAAAAACATCAATAATAAAGATAATATAGTAGAATATACAATAGTCATAATGACTATTACTGTATAAAGAACATGCATATCAACAACAAGTTTTGGCAAAAGATCAGATCCTGAAAAGCACTAATATACTATTATTCAATCATAAAAGCACACACAAATGGCACGAGTAGGCAACACACGAAAAAAAGAAAATGGCATTAACAATGTTTCTTGAAAAATATGGTTAAGTCTGAACTAAGAGAGCAAGCCTTTATAGTTGTCTGTGCGTTTAATTCTTCTACCACTTCGAGTAGAGCAACTTTGGCTTTTAGGATCTCCAATGGTAATTTCATCCTTTTCCGCTGTTTTTTTTAAACGAGCAAAATGTTTCTAAAGTTGAATGGAGTCCGTCAACATGGTCAAATAAGTTGTTCATGTATAACGTATTTACATTGCTTTGTATAAATTTCTTTGGCAAGAATGTTTTCCTCATGTCGCAGAAGAAAGGGCATTTAAAACATATATTCATCCCCAATGTCGTTTAAGGTACAAAGAGGGCAATGCATATTTCCAATATTGGCAACATAAAATCTTCCTTCATTCACAGGCAAACTATGTGACCTACTTCTGAATTTACATAAAGTTATGGCATCCTTTTTATTCAGAAGCTCAAAATACTGTTCTTCAGCTAGTTTTTCTTTGAACATTCAATAGTTGGTGCGACAGTTTTCCCAGACCTTTGCCTTCTAATCCTGTGTAGACATATCTTGTATTCTAACCTTCATAATAACAATTAGGCAGACGATTCGCATGTACGTCAAAACCTTGGCTTAGCCAAATATTACTGTAGCCAGCCTTGTCAAATATTGTTTTAAAAAAATAAGCCATTGGGATGAAATAGCCATTGTGGTATTCGACCTTTCCAAGTTTTTAAACATTAATTGGTACATGACATAAGAATATTTTGACTGTTTGCCTAAAACAATCCTTTGCCAAAAACCAACCATTCTTGACGTAATAGTATTCAAGATTGGACCACGTCTAGTCTCCCCATACATCAGGCAGTCTTATGTAAATTTATAGATGTTAAGAATTGATCTTAGAAATTTCCTATGAAAAATCTCAATTTGATTAATATTTTCACAACCCCAAGCCTCACAACCATAAAGAAGAATAGGGAGGACAAGATGATCAAATATATTTATTGTGTTATTGTGTTAATAGGCAGCTAAAGTTTCCTATCCCTAATTAACATACTAAACATGGCTCGGTTCTATCTCTGACATGATTCAGAGATTCTATCCATTCTATCTCTGACATGGTTCTACAGGGCATTGAATCCTTAGGTACCCGTCCCGATATTACGGGGCTTAAGCAAAGAAGATGGAAGGGCCGATCAGGAGGTTATTTCTCAAGCGCGGGACAATCTATAGCGGGCCGCTAATATAAGGTTGAGAACGCCCGCTAGATTTCCCCGCACTTGAGAAATAACGTCCTGATTGACCCTGCTTCTTCTTTGCTTAAGCTCCGTATTGTCCGCATGAGCAGAGAGAAACTCTGGATGAGACGTCTTCTCATCATTCAACCTCACGGCCACAACATCCAAGAGGTCAATGACTAACTTTGGTTTTTGCTTACTAATTTCTGCCATTTTCCCTCTCTGTAATCTATTTTATTATATCAACCAATATGTTCTTCATTGTTGGCATTCTGCAAACTGTTAACTTTTCTCTTCCCTACCTCTTTCCTTTTTCATCTTTCTTCCCCCCCCCCCCTTTCCGAGTTTTATCTGTTGGTTTTCCACATCCCATTGTCTTAACCTATTTATCTACTTCTCCTTTCGTTTTCTTTCTATATTTTCTCAACTCTTTTCTTGCATGGGTCACCTATGTTTACCTATAGGCTTTTTACATGGCTTTCTCACCTTCCCTTCACCCCTCTCAACTTTCACACTTATCTAATCCCTCCATTGTTTTATCCCAAGCTCTCCTCCAGCTGGTCACCATTCATTTGTTCAACCAGTGGAGTTCCTTTATTCGTCCCTCCTTGCTCAGTGATTGGCTGCCCTTCACATCCTGTTCTTTCTTTCTCTTCACCTCCCCGTTTACTTTTTCTATTGGCTGTTCATTTCATTTCCTTGTCATTTTGCTTATGATTAAGATTCTGCTAGGATCGAAAGCTCAAGCTCTTTTTTTACTTCAATAATGTATATGAACAGAATGTACTGAGCGGAATGATGACTATATAAGGTTATACTGATGAAGTTTCTATGAATAAATGGCCAAAGTTCCATATATACTCTTTGGGGTTTCTTTATTACAATAAACATGCACAACGTTAGGTCCACATCCCAGATTTAGGGTGTGTTTTTTTTTTTTTTTTTGCTCAAACGGGGCGAATGTATGAATCACACTGAGAAAAAGATCATTATTCCTGGTCAAAGTATGTTAAAAAGAGATAAAATACTCGATCAGAGCACGTGAAAAAACATGTGAAGAAATAAACACCGACCCAATTACATCATTTAGATCCTTCACCTATTCACATTCCTATCTCGTCGATTGATAAAGAATTTGAACGCCTCAACCTAAGTACTTATTTCTTTGGGCGTTATGTGAAAACTTTATTGACAACTGACAAATGATATTGTAACAAACACACTTTAGCTCCGTCATCCCCTGAAAAGACTGGCCCGTATTCTGATATGATTTAAGTATGGGAAGCCAAAAGAGGCTTGAATCTATAACAGTCGGTGTTTAATATACCAGCACAATTGGCACTCTTAGTATTAAAAACTATCTTAGAATTTAAAAAAAAATAGATAGTTTTCTGCATTTTAGAGTATGGGAAAGGAGAGTAGTAACATAAGAATTATTCAGTTTAAATAAAGTTTGGGCACTTTGGGCTACCCATGCTTAAACCTCAGATTTAGACTTGAGTTTAAGTCTATCGGTTTATATGTAGAGGCATATTTTTAAGGCAAACTTCCCTGTTCCTTATACGAATGCTGAACTTTGTGCCGTTTTAATCACTCACAATCAACATGTTACATGTCAAACGGTATTGAAATTATTTACACAACACGCTTTTCAGATGCTGATGGATCTACACCGAATGAATTTTAAGTTGCAGGAACCAAAATAACAAAATAACAATAGTGACAGATGACAGGGACAAAACGTTAACACACATAATTATCAATATGATGCATGAACCAAAACGCACAAGGTGCATGTCTCAGGGACCGCGGAACCGGGAAGGGGTTGGAGGGGCTGCACGCAGTCTGCTTCCGGCTTTGTTTTCTTGCAGTTAATATGTTTAAGCTTGGGAGTGTGCATTAGAAACCATTGCCTCACAACCCCCCCCCCCCCCCTTTTCAAAACGTTCCGCGGTGACAATTCAGCATTTTACAGACTTGAATAATTATACTAATATAAAAATACATCATGTAATGACAGTAACATCGTTAAGGAAAATATTGCATCATGTAATATTGCTTTTCGATCTAGTTTTGACCTAGATTACACCCTTTCGCGAAGGTTTGCACTTTTTTTTTCATGCAGTGGGTATAAAAATATATGCTAAGTGACAGTATTTCTCAACCTATCATCACATTACACGACAAATAAACAAATGCAAGTGTGCACAAATTTGCGCCCCTTGTCCATGCACCGATGCCTAATCAATGAGCCAAAATCACGTACGCATTTGATGCATTCTATACGCGAAATTAATTGATCGATATAATTTTTTATTGCTATTATTGTTATTATTTTTTTTTTTGGGGGGGGGGGGGTAGATGGAAATGCAAGACCTATATACTAACTACTAAACACAGGTGACACTAAAATGGAAAGAATTGGCAAATACTGATAAACGTTGATAGCATGATGGCATAAACAATTTATAAAAGTGATGGGTTTTACTGATATATCAGTCCCAATAATTCACTATTTTGTAGGACATAAAGAATTTTGTCAGAAATCAATGGAAAATATCCCCACTCCGGATTCTGAGGGTGCTGTGGGGAATCGTTGTGTGGATATGAACAACAGAAATCGGAACAAACCATGACTAGTCATGACCAAGAGAGGGCGGCATGCTATTTTGATTCAGCAGAATGATCAAGCGAAAATATCTGATAGAATCACAAACTGGTAAGTACATTGATGTCAATTATTATTCATTTGATTTGGCTGTTGATGTTTTTTGTTATTGTTGTTGTCGTTCAAAAAAAGAGATGTGTCGAATAAATATTACATATTAATACCCGTTTGTTGTAACGTTTTATACAATCATTTTTGAAAATATATTCGAAGCTATCTAGCTCGTTGAAATCATGATTTAAAGGTTTGATCTCTGTTTTTATCAATCCGTTCTGAATCTTATGACTGACATTGAATTACTAACTGTGACTTGAGTATTTCATACTTAATTTTCGTGGGATCCCCTTTCCCTTCTTAATATAGGGGGGTTTACTAATAGATGCAAATTGTATGCATACCTTTAACACAAAGGTTGTTATTAACAACCCTAAAGCTTGCCAAAGGCTTGCCCAACATAGCAACAAGTAATGTATGCAAACTGGATTCCAAGTATTGTAGTCTTAATCTTATTATTATCAAACGGTTTAAGGAATACCATGTAAATACGTTCAGTGGCAACAAAAGCACATGTATATCAGTAAACCCGCCTTTCAAAAAAAAAAAAAAAAAAAAAAAAAA
>BQKZ01000980.1:31178-52923 GCA_036244855.1 Temnopleurus reevesii
CCCCCCCCCCCCCCTCCCCACCCCTGCTCTTTTGCTCGCTCGGTCACGAAGTGTGGACGCGTACGCGCGCGTTAGCAAATACTGTTATTGCATCGCACTGCACTCCATGCGTTACGCGTACGTGCTGTGATTTTCATGAAGCTCTGATTTTGAACACTTTTCAGGTCCAGAAACGGGATACACACCCGTTTTTGTGACTTGACTTCTGCTATTTGGACTATTCACTATGATGAAGCCGTGATATTTAACTGGAATATATTTTCACAAATTAGTGTGGATTAATGATGGCGGAGAAAGTGATTAAAGTTGGGAATTCAACGGGGAAACCTGTGCCCATGAAACTGTTCGCGACATGGGAAGTCGAAAGGACCTCGCCCAACTGTATCCCGAGGTAAGGGAACCGAATTACGCTAAATGAACACTGTAGACTGAGTTCCCTGGCCTGGGTTCAGTCTACAACACGATTGTGTGAACCTACAATTTAAGTTAAATTAAAGGCAACTTTAATTATTGAAATGTGCATCCTGCCTCTTTATAATAGTATTCATGATATTATGAGGATCAGAACCGATGCAGTAAAACTAAAAGGATAAAATCTAAGCTAATTTTGATTTTTGTGTTGGTCACTGCCTGGAATTTGGATACTGGCCTGACCGGGTGACTTCAGTTCGGTGTTGGTGTTGTTGTTTAGAGTGCAAATTGGCCCGTAAACCGAGCTCCAACACCGCTGGTCAGTTTAAAGAAGCAATACGATCGCTGTATTGATAGCCCAACACCAGCCACAATACGGAGTGACGTCACTCGCGCTCGCACAAAGCCTCGCGAAAAGCTCGACGATAAAATAATTTTCAGTCCGAAATTATCAAATTACTCTATTCTAATTCATACAAATTGTGTAATCTTTTTTAAAATCCAGAACGAGAAATATTGCCTTCCAAAATAAAGTATTTGGTTTTAGTTTTTATATGCAAATTTCACTGTAAAGTTAAATTAACCATCAACCTGTCACGAGTTGTTGTAGCGAAACTGCATGCAGCAAGTGGAAAACAAATGCATGATTTCAACACCAACACCGAATTTGAAGTCGCAATTCTCCCAATCCCTAGGGTTTGTTGTTGAGAGATGGGAAAATTGCACGTGAATCGTCAATACTGACCGTGATCCTCGGTTCAGCAGACAACATTCAACACCAGCAATCTCTCTCTTGTGTCCTTCCTCTGCTGAGATCGGAGATCGTCGGCTATCTATGCCGCTTTCATTCGAGGTCTTGTCCACAAAGATACTTAAGACTCATTGAGTTTTAGTTGTCGAGTTGAGTGAAGGTTGCGGATGTAATAAAGTATGAGCGTATGCAGTTGCGCTCTTGTACAATTTGCCATTGGGCCAGGTGGGAGGAAGAGAACAGATTCAAGGAAGATCTTGGGGTCCCTCTGGAAAAACTTTTGAAAGCTCTTGGTGTTGGAGTTAGAGGAAATGTATTTCACAAGATCTTGCCGGAGGGGTTCCAGTACTGGACAATCAACACGATTGACCGGAATTATGTCAGAATCTTGAGAGGTCAACCCCAACACCGACAGACTTCAGGTTTGGTGTTGAGGCTGGTGCAACACCAACACCAGCTTTCAACACTGTACAAGTCATCCACTGAGCAGTGAGCAAGCCACGGTCATTGCATTGTTGAGCATTGCCTTCACTCTTCAGCCTGTCTAGGCTGGGCATTTTCCATGGATATCCTCGATTGAGGGAGGGGGGGNNNNGGGGAAGGGGGTGGGAGGGGAAGGGGATGGGAGTAGGTAGGATGAATACATGATACATGTACATGTAGTGATGTACTTGTGGGCCTGTTAACAATAACAGGATGCATAAAAGTATGATGTTATTCCTTCCAGAGTACTGTATGGTATGGGCATCCTCCTCTGCGCAAGGTCCCTCATCTGCGCCTCATTGACATAATGTACGCGATGTAACTCGCGCGCTCGGTGAAATCAAGACTTTTTCCTCAAAATCTCCAACCGAGTGTAAAGTGAATGGGATGCAGAGAAGGGACCCAAATATTTTGAACGCCAAAAATGATTGGGGTGTATATTTCATCTAAAATGCCGTTGTTCCTGGTCAGATTTTGCTGAGATATTTCTCATACATGTATAATCTTTAGGATATTTGTGATAATATCAGATTAAAATTGAATGGGATTTTCATTGACTTAACACTTTTTTCAAGATGAAAGTTTAGGTGTGCAGACATGCAACCTCCCATCATACTACTTGTATGTAACATCAGAAGAAGTTAAGCAGATGTCATGAATATTTGTCTTAATTCTTGAAAAATTCATGTTTATTTCTGTAATAAATTATACGTACGTAGGCATAGCTGCCACTTTGTTCTCAAGAAAATGAAAGCCCTCTGACTCTAAGGCTCTGTCCCAATATCCAACCAATATCCAACCAATATCTGGTTGTACACTTCAGTAGCCCAGAACTTATGTCCAGGTATCCAATCGAGCAATTGATTTCTTATACACATGTAAATACTGTATGTTACAGGACCTCTGATACATAGGGTAATTGATATTTTTGGGCCTAATCTTGTAGAACTGTATATTTTTTTCTAATTCAAAATATATACAGTGTATAAAAAAATATGTACGAAATTCTCTTGTGAGTTTTTTTTGGCAAGGGTCCATTGTAAGTGTACCATTTATTGGGAAATACAATGTGAATGGGTGTGCATATAAAGCATAAAACTATGTAATTTGAACTGAAATATGATTGGAAAAATCAAGTTATCTGTTACATGCAGTAAAAATATATGAAGAGACCACTATTTCAATAGGTCACACTCTAAAATACTGTTTACCCTGGATAAGCAAAACATATTTAATTGTATTAAAAGTATTGAAAAAATTGTTAGCATAGTATGTCATAGGATCTCAAATCCAACCTGGGTTCATTATGTGAAAAAAAAAAGAAGCCAGGAATCGAATTTCATTAACCGAAAATTAGGCTATGGTACATATTCCAGGCCATTGATTTTCAGGCTTTTGGCTTCCTGGCCATGGGAGATTTTGGTGCCTCCCCCCCCCCCCATTTGTGCTGTGTAATGTAAAGGGAGGAAAATGCCCTCGACATAAATGATTTTGTACAAGAAAAATAATGGGGGCTGTTTCATCAGTAGTCAGCACCAGTGTTATATAATTTGACATAATGTATGATTTTTTTTTAAAAGACTACATACTGTAGATGGGAATAGAGCGAGATACATGTACATGTCTACAACTCCATGATGTATAAAGAGACAAATTTTTCATACCTCTATTTCTTTTTTTTATTTTGCTTGTGGAATTGTATAGGTTTCACCTGCTGATTGTGATTTATAAATACCTGATTATAAATACCTGATTTTTTTTTTTTATCCTTAATGATTTTTAAAATATGAATTATGTAAAATGGCGCTTGGAAAAGTCAAATGAGCTGCAAAGTTGATATTACATTGTAAATTTTTTTTTAAAGCAGGAAAAAGTAAATGATATACTGCTTTCATTCATTAAATCCTTGTCTTCTATTTGCTTTCATTTCATTCAGGTTATGTAGCCTGCGTCTTACAAGACTCGTGGTACACAAAGCTCTGGAGAGTGATCTTAATTCTATCATTATAGCTGTCAGAATGCAAGTGAGTATATCAATGTCAGAGGCTTCATTGAAGTGAGGTGCACCATGAATTTACAAGAACATCTTGCAATACTGTAGACCGGTTTTTAAAGCACAAACAGCCCCAAAGCACAAACAGCCCCAAAGCTTGCCCACGGCTTGCTTAACATAGCAACAAATTAAGTATGTCAACCAAACCGGATTCTAAGTATTGTACATGTATTTATGTTTCCATGTCTCACCCTTTTACCATGCAAGACATGCAACTGTAGAACTGAGCATTTTGCAACAAAAATTAGGGGCCTACAGGTTACATAATAGTCCTTTCTACCCTCCTCCCTGAATTATGATAATGTGAGTCATATCATGGGCTCAAGATGCCAAAAATGTCCACTCTTTCTGAAAAAACATTGTCTAGCTGCACCTCAATTTTCAAATTGCAGGTGTCCCACACGTCCTTCTCATGTATTATGTACATGTATGTACACAGCATGCAGAGCTTATCTCGGTGTGATGATTCATGATATGCATGCATTGTTATCTATGAATTTGAAGGATGAGTGATAGTGAAAAGGGTCAACTTCAGGTCATCATCGCAGCAGGCATGACACATGCATGCCCAAGTGTCAATCTTTCAATCCTTGTTATCTACAAGGAAGATTTTATCAAAGTGAGAAATCAAAAAGTTTAAAGTGTTTGATTTGTTTGATTTTATATTTCTGATTTGCTCACAAATGTAGTTCTGTATAGATGTGGGAGGTTGCACCCATTATACATAGCACACATACATTTGATATTTTTGAAAGTTAGTTTAATACAATTCCGTCCATATTACATTTTTTCAGGTACATTAACATTAACAAAGCATAAAGATATATTGTCCTGGTACATTATAAATAGATATTTATGTTTGACTTAGAAAAAGTATGTAAAAGATTAATTAGATGTAAGCAGAATTTGTAGTCATAAATACAGGTGTCTACAGTGTACATGTAGCTCATCCATGTACCAGCAGGTGAAATACAGCGTAGGTCATAAACTCATTTTTAGATCTTTAATGCACATTGCCTTTTATGTTATGATTGTATTTCCTGATACTGAAATTTTATGAGTATCTAATGAATAGAGTTTTATGATCTAGACAAATTGGGGTACACTATAGAGCCTACTAGTATACTAATTTTGATAGAGTAATGGGACTAGAATGCAGTTACATGTAGCTGAGCATGGTATTAGTATCAGACAGTACTCACAAATTGTACTTCTTGACGTTCATTTAATGTATGCATTTTTATTTAAATTTTGAATCTTAGTATATTTTCCACGAATATAGGTGCATTTATATCATGCACATAGTTCATTGTGCTTGATTGTGAGTACCTTGTCACATAAGTACCCTGGTTATAACTGCAGAGAGAATTACTGATGCTCCAGCATTTCAGAGAATTGAGATTCCAACCAAATATTAAGTTCCAAATGTGCATAATGTGCATTCTTGCTGAAGGGTATTATTTTGTGCTTATGATTCATTGCTATACCAGCTACGTAGAAGACACAAACTCTTAACTGCGCGTATCTATAGTGAAGAGTATGAATTCATGTCCGTATTGACACTCTGAGTTTATACGACGTGATCATTAATATGAAGAAAAAAAATTGAGAACAAAAATATCAAGAACAAAAGCAACCCGAAACATGAATTGTAAATGTAAGTAGTCCTGTACGTATTAAAGCATTAATAGGAATACATGTATAATTGAAAAACGATACATACCGGTACATGACAGTTACATGTATGTTGAATTTGCTATACATACACTCATATTTTCACTTTTATTTGTCTTGTTACATGTAATTTACACATTGGGATGAAAACATTAAAAACCAGTGGAAATCAAATGTTTGTGCATTTTTGCATGAACCAACAAATTATCCATTATAAATCTTGTGCATACATGTACATATCGTAATAATTTGAAGATTATTTCTATTTGTTTGTGGACAAGACAAGGAAAGAAGGGGTGAATGGATTTACGACAAATCCTAAGGGAATGTTCGGATATTGCTATGACATTACGTCTAAGTAAGTAAGAATCAATTTGATTTTGGTGTTAATCACTGTACTCTTACATTTTTCAGAGTTCAAAGCGGACGTTGCGATCGAACGAAATATTTTTGCAACATGGGAAGATTCTGGACACAGTATTGGATCTGTCATTCTCATTACAGGTACGTAATTTGTAAGCAAAGAGCACTAATAAACATACACTGACTGCCTTGCTGTATCTTCGATTAATGTCTCACACCGTATAATTATGCAAGCAACTGTACGTATCAGTTAAAAAATTTAAACTTGATACATAACCCATTCTAAGTATACTCATAGATCATGTCAACTACAATACAACTTACATGTGCCATACTAAAAATTGTTCAGAAAATATGAGCTGCCTTTAGAAATTCATTTCTCCTTTTTTTTTACTCCATGTAAATTCTTGAATTTCATACAGCCTTACAGACATGATTGAATGGTTGGAAACGTAGGATTGAGGATTTTTTAATTTTCAAAATTCCACATCTTGTTTCGGTTTCAAAATACTATGTATTATCTCTAACAGCAGTGTTCATGTGCCTGTATTAAAGCTTTCTTTTTCTTCTGTGTTCTGATCCTGCAGTATCCTCATTTTCTAAAGCGTGATGGAAACAAGTTGAGGATCATGCTTCAGAGGCGGAAGCGCTATAAGAACAGAACCATTCTGGGCTACAAGACATTAGCTGTTGGGTTGATTAATATGTCAGAGGTAAGCAAATTTTGCATATTAGTTTTACTTTGTATTGAAAGAAGTCCAGTTCTTCAGTGGAGGCAAATACATGTACCTCTATGCCAGTGATAGATGAAATTGAGTGTGGTTGATGATATAATTTTTCAAAGTGTACTTCTAAATCATTTGGGTTGGCAAACAACTTCACTTCATGAATATTTATTTCCATAGACCTTGTATTTAAGGAGTTCCTTTTGCGATTTATGTTATCAAAATCAGTTGTTTCTTCCATCATACGTGGACACGTACATAAGAAAGCCAAACAACTGTATATAGGTGAAGATGTTCAAAGTTAATCTTTGAAAGCCCTATATATACATGTACCAACTCAAAAGTTGCTTTAGCTTTACTTGTATCCTATCTTGTATTGAAATTTACATGTATAGTGATTGATTGAGGTTTTTTAAGATGTGTGACCTAAACACACAAGTTTGTACAGAAATCCATGTCAACCAGTAAGTTTATTATGCCTGTGTGAGCTATATTCTCTTTAATCATTTTGCAATCATCATGTACAAATAACTCCAAGCTAAAGTGTGTAAATATAGGTCTGTGCTAGAAGCACCTACCTACATGTATTAATCCTTCCTAAGTCTGAACTTCCATGTAGAAGAACAATTCCCCCTCGGTCTGTCTTGGATGACTCAAATATTGACAAAAGCTGATTTGATCTGAGGTGATCTGTTTTCTTAGTTAGAGTTGAACCACCTTCTGTGTCACTGTGCTACTTACATTCTGTTCACACATCCCCTCGGTCACCAGGGGATCCCCTGGCTGAATTTGTGTGTGAACACTCGCCAAAATATCTCACAGTGAAACACCAATCTCATGGCAAAATGTCCGGGGATTTTGGCCTGAGAGCAGCCTATGATTGTTAATCCCCCACACGGCAATATATTACAACTGTTTTAACGTTGACCAAATGCAAGACCAAACAGCAAATCTCCAGTTCCTCGGGAGACAGTTCCCTTGTGTGCGAACGGTCGCCCATGGGTGAGACAATGTATCTCCTGCTCATGGTGAGATTCATCTTGGGGATGTGTGAACAACTTGTTAAATACAGAGATTTGCCTTGGGCAAACCTCCCAATTATTTTGAGGAGAGAATATGAACTAGAAACAACTGTGCTCACAGGGCACTAACATTGGCCAACAAACCCTGACCTTTGTGTCAAGAAATTTGACTTGTGTCCGAGTTGTGTATTGACACAAGGATGTGACAGTGGTTCTGATGACTAAATTAAGTCACAATTGGACAAATTGTCTGGCATGAGAGGCAGTTTGAGTGGAAAATCACATGTTGACCTCTAATGACCTTTCGGTGACCTTTGACCCCAATCTGTAAACACCCTACATGGAGCATGTGTCAGTGAGCATACTGACCAAATTTAGTCGAAATCGGATGTTCAAAGCATCTGGGAGAAGAAGCAATTTAAGTGAAAATCCCGTTTTGACCTCTAGCGACCTTTCGGTGATCTTTGACTAAAATCTGTAAACACCCCATATGAGGCATGTGTCAATGATCAATCTGACCAAATTTGGTGAAAATCGGATGAAATGTCTGGGAGAAGAAGCAAATTAAGTGAAAATCACGTTTTGACCTCTAGTGACCTTTTGGTGACCTTTGACCCCAATCTGTGAACACCTTATATGGAGCATGTGTCAGTGAGCATTCTGACCGAATTTGGTCAAAATCGAATAGAGCGTCTAGGATAAGAAGCAATTTAAGTGAAAATCACGTTTTGACCTCTTGTGACCTTTTGGTGACCTTTGACCCCAATCTGTGAACACCCCATATGGGGCATGTGTCAGTGAGCATTCTGACTAAATTTGGTCAAAATCGGATGAAGCGTCTGGGAGAAGAAGCAATTTAAGTGAAAATCACGTTTTGACCTCTAGTGACCTTTCGGTGACCTTTGACCCCAATCTGTGAACACCCCACATGGGGCATGTGTCAGTGATCATTCTGACCAAATTTGGTTAAAATCGGATGAAGCGTCTGGGAGAAGAAGCATTTTGCGTGATTGCCAGAAAGAAAGAAGAAATCTAGAAAAACAGTACATTGGCCAACAAATGTTGGCCAATGTAATATTGGACTGTTTTGAGAGAATTTCAATGTCATTTCAATATAATTGTTGTATATTTTTACGCAGTCTGATGAGAAATAGAACCAAAATACACAGAAATATTAGAATAGATGCCAAATAATGTAGCATGAAACATACATTGGTTTGATAGTTTATACATGTATGTACATGTAAGAAAGGGCAATGCAAGTATACATGTACATGTAGCAAGCAAACCATGTGGTCATAATTATACCAGGGGTGTTTCTCTTTCATATCCACTTTCCTGTAGGGTGGACAAGACAGTTAATTTCTTCTATCAAGTAGTGTGGACTTATAATCCTAATGATATTTAAACTTAGTACTTGCGTGTACAGGAACAGTTTGCTTGAATGAGATATTTATAGATGAATTACAAATGTATACCAAGTTCTTGTTAGTTCTTGTCTGAATTTCATTTTGTCAAAGATAAGACATGCCTACATTGGACCTGATGACATCCTTTTGAATGTTCCTCAGGGTTGGAAATATGGAACAAATATTTACAAACACAGGTTATACCATGACCTTGTGTGAACTAGAGGAGAGTGTTTGAACCCTGTGTGGAATGTGACCTTGTATTTTCTTCCTTGAGACTAAATCAAAACATTTGTGGAAGTCTCTTGGGCATGAGAAAGCTTTTCTCATGCATTCAGCATGAACCAGGCAATTTACATTGGATACGTGCACAGATTGGACTATATAAATTTGTAATATGTAATAAAGCGTAATATCTTGTTCTATAAATGTCCAGAAAATCAATGTTAAAAAAGGGGATAATAAACAACAAAATATTCAAAACTGTGAATGTGCCAAATCAATCTGAAAGAAAATGTGTAGGGGGCTAATGACTGAACAATGAGCAAATAAAGAAATGAAAATGAGTTTTGGCGAGTAGGGCCTATACATTACTTGTACCGTAGCCATTGATTATATTGATGTCAATCCATCACTTTCTCATTTCTAACTATTGGAAAAGCTACAGTACATGTACATGTACATTGTAAGAATCGAAATCATACAAGGTTTTAGACCAGGCGTCCACTGCACACAGAAAACTTGCTGAAGTTGTCAAGAATTACTGTATGCAATCCTTTAAAGCTTCAACAAACTATCCCCTTGTTCTTGAAACATTTGGCTGCCCTTCCTACTCTTTTCCACGTTTTTCCGCATGTTTGGGCGAGAGAAAGTGAATTTCATTTTCGCTTAAAATTTTTGAATGAAAGCAAACTTTCAACGTGAAAATCTAACATACACCTGAATGCTTTCATGCCCACTGCCCTGTGGCTTTGTGGTGGCAAGTTCGAGCTACACGTACACGGAAGGCTTGAGAAAGTGCGTAACCAACAGAAAGCTTCTAGAAAATACCATGAATGTTTAAGGCCAAGATGCAGACGAGTTTAGATTATTGATCAGATGTGTAATATTCTTGTATTTATCAAACAATTCTTGCTTTATCAGTATAGAATTCATAGGATTGTGATGTATGAATTTAACTTGGAAATTCATACTTTCTTTGACCTTCCTAATCAGTTTGTAGGGAATGTCTATGTACAGAATGACTGTTGGACACAGGCTTGGTTGGACATCCGCACCCGTAGTGGAATTTGCCGAAATGACAGAAAGTTCTTTCGCAACCCTTCGTAGCTTTGTCCGATCACCACTAGACATCCGCCTTTACAGCACACATGCAGTGTTTGTATAATTTGAATTCATTGGTAATTCAGACTTCAATGTACAAAAATGTACTTCATGTAAAGGGTAAATGTAATTTAATGATTAGAATCCAAGGAGACCTATATGTTGTACATGTGTTAACATGCACAGTCCTGAGATTTCTGTCTGTGACACAAGTCACAGACAAGGCTAGTCACAATACTGTCTTCATGAGCATAATGATTTGAAGGGGTTCCCAGTCATTGTAGTGTCCAGGGAGTACAGTTAAATGGTAATAGTAATCTTGGTGAAAGTCCAACTCCTTTTGAATACATGTATTCAGCAATACAATGGAAACAGATAACAATAGGTTGCATAGAGCTTAATACATGTAGTATATAACAGTTTACAGTTTGCGGAATGACAATAGGCTAGAAAAATCTTCAGAAATGTTGATAAAATGAAATGCAGGTACAAATGTTAAATAGAACTACTGTTTAAGTATTTTAATTTGCCATTGATGGTTGTACATGTACATGCTGCATGCACATGAGTACAATGCATGTTGCAGGGGAGGGGACAGAAGGACATACATGTATATCATCGTATCATCAGAATATTGTACTATCCTTTTGTTAGTTTACAAGAAGTCTATTATAAAGTCCTTTGAGAAGGAATTTGTCAAAGGGATGTGGTATCTTGACTCATGAGCAAACAATCAAGTATACTATAGGGTTCCAGCCATGTAACACAAAGAAGATTTTGACATTTGAGTACATGTATGCTTCTCATTAGACACATGCAGGGTTAGCAGGTTTCTATCATAACACCTACTGGGAGGTAATAGCAAAAAATGTAGCATTGCCAATTTGTTCGGACCATACAAGTGCAGCAAATAACAGATGTATGAAGTTCATGCATAATTTGTGCATTATTTTATGTTGTTTCGGGAGCAAACAAATGTAGTGATTGAACTTCTGAACTCATGCTTTCATCGTCTTTCATTGTCATACATATGAGCAAAAAGATTGGCCATTTTTTTCTAGCCTCTATCCAATAAACAAGATACTACAATTGATATATATGCAATTTAAAAGAATGTGCCTCTGGGTCATATTTTGTAAATTTAATGATGTATTCTAAAGAACAGAAGATTGGAGTCAATGAATATGTCCAGAAATGTACTTCATAAACCATTTTCTAATTTCAAAGCATGACTTCATAATAGTTCTATAGTATGACTTTTTACCTGCTTAATGCCCTATGGGCTATGTCAGCTCTATGATACAAAAATGTATACTGTATAGCATTATTCTACACGTGTATACTTCTATACGCCAAATGGTAGCCATGCTATAGCCGGGTAATAATGCACAGAGCGCTTAGAAACTATCTAAATGTTGTGTATTATTATTATCATCATTATACTTCTTGATACAACAAATTATCTAACAAAATAGATTCTTCATCATTGATGGTCTTTGTCAGGCAAGGAATTTTTTCTTTCATAATTTTACATGATCTTCTCCAGTGTGCATTATTCAACAATTATATTACATGTAGATTTCATATCAAACAGTCTGAAGACTCTGTGTCATGTACACAATTGATCAATGTACATGTACATGTATGTACCCTGCAGTGCGAGGAATCTCCTTGCATACTATTACATGGTCAAGTTTCAACATTGTGATCTGTTTTGAGTGTGATTTCATTGCAAGCTTTTGACAAGCAAACAACAGGAAGCTTCTTCCTGCTTGTCCGTGCTGAGTGTACAATTTCATCCTTCACACTGACTCTGTAGACATGAACAGTGCTTGTTGACAGTTGTGCCTCATCTGTCATGTCATAGGAACAGTGTGGTTTTGATTGTGAACCATTTCATATTTTGTATGTGCAGACTATACAATTGCATCATGCTTAAATAATGCAAATTGCTTCATGCTTGTAATGCAAATTGCTCTTGAAATACTGTGTAAGCCAACATTTTCAATGGGTTTGTATTATATAAAACAATCCATTAATTTAGCAACCACAAATTCACTTGATATTTCACTCATTAGACTTCTGTAAAATGATTTTTCATAGCGTGAAAATAAAGACCCATTAATAAGTAAATAGCCATGAAGTTCAACAAATTTTATAATAAACTTGAAAATGTTTGCTTGCAGTATTCGTATGCTATACATGAATGGTTTTATGCCTGTAATTAGTAAATACATGAAAATGTGTAAGTAACATTTCTAATTGATTACTGATCTCCTGCACTTTGTCTGCAAAAAAGTTATATGAAAGAAAAATGGTCCACAAAAATAGAATTAGTAATTGACCAAAATAAATTCATGTCGGTTATCAGTTTTTCAACAAAATATTTATTTATTTATGTTTTATTTCAACGGGGTAGCTCCATAGATCAGTGATTGAAATGCTGTTGTCCAGGGAGGTCTCACAAGAAAAATAAACGAATATTTGAAATGCTTTTTGATCTGTATCTAGGTCTCCAGGCAAATTGCCCTTACATGCACCTCTACTTCTATCTTGTGTATAACTATAATTGAACTTTCATTTTCCTGTGTACAAGGATGAAAGCTTACTGTGTTTCTCAGTTCCTGGTCAGGCCAAGGAGATGTCTTTTTGTTCAGGCCCACATTATGTATCTTTTGAAAGCCATTAAATTGTTCTCAACCCGATTTGTAAATGATAGAGAAAGGCATTTGATTAGATTAAGAAGACTGTCGAGTAAATATCAACAAAATGCCCATTGAAGGGGCTCCAATTTTTTTTCTGATAATATCATTTACATTACAACATCAGAGATCGACACCCACTCCCAAAGTAAACAAGTTTTGTTAATTTTTCATAAAAAAATAATCCTAAAATAATGACAAATAGGATGCACACCCACGAATTTGCACTTTTCTGTAACCAAATCGTCAGCGTTTTCTCGAACCGGCCTTTAACAACGGGGGCACTGCTTGAACACGTATAAACCCCGACATAGCGCCAAGTACAATTGCATACCACTGTAAGTCATGTTATTTTAATAGCATTTATTTCAATTGAATTGCTACGACTAGTTTGTGCAACCACCTCTCGCTTGTAGGCCGGTTCGTGAAATCGGTGACGAAATGATTCATTCACTGTGTTTGTACATGTATTGCACTTGTACGCTGTGTAGACTGGCAGACAAATCAGTTGTTGATTAAAAGAGAAGGTTAGCCTCTTGTACGTATATGATACAGAAAATCTGTCAAAAGTATCGTTAATAGAAATTTATTTGTAGTAACTACATCAGATTATGGACAAAACATAGAAATGGGCTGAACTGCAAGATAAATTATTCTGTAATTCATAAAGATGTTTAAAGGTGCCAGACTTGACTAGCATTTATGCTATTTTCTGGTTCCTTTTATCCTCTATAAACCATATCATACGATGTATCATGCTTTGTAGCCAATTATGTAAAATTTATTTGCTGTATGGATGGTTTTGGATAAAAATAAAGTTCAAGTTCAAGTTCAAGTTCAACTATCCTTTTAATTAGACTGAATGTACATTTTGTGAGTATATTTCAAACAATTATTTGTGTACACTGTGCATTGTACATAGAATTATGTTATTAAGCTCATGGAAAGTGTGAGGTCATGTGTATTACATGTATAGCGGGATAATTTCACAATGTTAATTTTTAACGGTTGGTTAGTCCATGCACATTTTCGCGGGGTATTGAATTCGCGGATACCATGGATCCATGAAAAAAAGTATAATCTCTCGACTTTGACTTATAAGGATTTTTCAAGAAATTGGAAGGGTTGACTGTAAGTACTAAGCTACAAAAGAAAGCTTTTAAATGCCGAAAAAATATAAAGAATAACTGTATAATCTGGAGATTATGATTAGAAATGCAAATACACATGATTGAAACATTGAAAGGGTTAAAAGAGGGTTTGCCTTGTAAAAACACACTGTGTGAAATACTGCGCATGTTAAATTTTCGTACAAATTTTTCAAGGATTATCTTTGTGGGTTTAAAATTTGCGTTATGCAATATCGCTGCGAAAGTGTAAAGTTCCCACTATACAGGCGGTAGATATCTGCACTTATACTATTACAATTGTTTTGCGAAGAATGCCCAAGCTTTTTTAATTTAATAGGTACATTTACATATTTTATGAATATTTTTTTACATTTTTTTTTTTATAGAGTCAATTTTATTTTTGTTGGTTCTTTACCATTTAATAGCTTATTTTTCCAAAAAAGAAAGTGAGTGCTCATATTGCAAAATCATATCAAACTGCACAAATTTGTGTTCTGCTTGTATCTAGCTCTCTTTTCTATTTATTTATGCAAATCCGAAAAATAAACATGAAACAAGAATGGGAAGCTTGTTTGAAATAAAAAGGAAGGCAAGCAGAAGAGTTTCTAGAGCTGCAAATTTGAAAATCTTGTATTTAGATGATTCAAATTGACAGCTTTGAGAAAAACAATTTACAATAGTGATGATGTTGTGTATCTATCCACTAGAAAATTATTCAAAGCTTGGAGCGGTTGAAATATATAGAAGGATGTGGAAATAGAAAATATGAGCCCAAGTTGGGGGGGGGGGGTAAATTGGCAGAGATGGGGGAAGTTAGTCAGGAAAAGAACTTGTTTTCGATGATATATTGGCGTGTTTGTTAATTTATAATCAAAGTTATAAACCCTATTCAAATCTAACATCAACCTTCATGTTTGCTTGTAATGAAATATACTGTAATTTTTATATCAATCATTCAATCTCTGATTTTTATATGTAGGGTATATGTAGGGTCGCTAAAAATTCTAGAGCATAATCCTGTCTCGCTGATATAGGTGAAAGAGAAATGTAATCCTTTTCCATTTAGGCTATTCACAGTATAGTGTTAATATGAACTTTTCAACTTTTAATAGCCCATTTTACATTGAAAAAAAAATGCATTCGCACTGAGAGAAAAATCTTAATGCAATTTTTATTCTGCTTTGGGGAAGAATTTTAATGACAGCATACTTGATACAATGATATCATGTTACTGAGAAGTTGAACATGTATATGTAACAATAGGAATCGACTGGAGAATATTTTAGTGACTCAATGATTATTTCACAGAAAAATTATACAAATTGTCATTTCTTCACAGTAAGTTGAAGATGTGTTGAAGATCTCCAAACACTCGGTATTGAACCTACATGAAAAACAGACATGACAGAAGTGCTTTTTTTTAGCAATAATAGAGTGACCCCCCCCCCCCAACAAACAAACGAACAAGAACCCACATATCGTTATCCTGATTTTAATTCACAATAATTACCGATTGGAAACAATCACTATCAGAACATGGCAGTACACCTTTGTTTTTGACAGTGTAAATGTCCATTTTGTGAGAGTGACACCAATAATTTATTTCCTGCTTGTAATGCAATGGGCTTTAAATTGGGTCTATATGTCTGCATGGACCAATTAGCAAATTACTGAATAAGAAGGTTGTCTGGGAAATAATTGTGGAGGAGGACATTTGGAATATTGAGTTATTGACCTATTTTTGAGCTTTCCATAATTCATATTGATCCCTCCAGTGTGTAATATTGAATATATTTATATACATCAAGCCTGATTGCCGTCATTACGATTCTGATGTCTCCAAAATAGGAAATGAGAATCAGTACAAATATGTTGACCACTGAATGACCACTTTGTGCATCATGATTTTTTTTCTTTATTCTTATATAAATCCCTAGCATGGGGGAAATAATTTTATAAAATAGATATTTCACTAACAATTGATAGACAATTAGCTCAGAATACTTAACGCTTTTGTGAATACCATAAATGTCTGACTTTTCTCAATTTATTGAAAGATTTAATTATATATATATATATATATGTATATATATATCTTTTCATTTTAATTCATGTTTTTTCTTTTGTTTCTCACTTCTCGTTCTGCACATGATTGCAGCTTTGCGGTTGCCATAGCAGAAACTTGCTTCTGATGAATTTCTATTTTAATAGAATGATGAAGATGTAGAGTTACAATAAGAAGAAAGGGACATTGTTTGGAAAATTGCAAATAATCACAAATCTGCTGTTTACACAATTTATTGAAGCAAAGTTGTAAAACAATAATGCACAAATTATCCTGTAACCTATTTTTTTTCTTGTAGGTGCTACAACAATCAAAGGATAATGAGCTGAGTCTTTACGGGAAGGAGCATGGGATGGCCAGGGATAAAGTTGCCCAGGTGACCGTTCTAGGATTATCCAGTCAACCTGTAGACCAGGTTAAGAGAGGTAACACAAAAAATAATTAATTCTTGTATATTACAAAGCGCAGGTGCCTATTTAAGGTTCCATTTGGTCAGCATGTGGTGTAAAGCCAAAGAATATATTTAAAAAAATGGCTTTGCAGGTTTTACTTCACATGTTTATTTATAACTTTAATAAAAATGAAAGTTCAGCTTGTATTTCATAGTAGATGCATCACTGTGATTTCTATACAGGGCTTGTTGAAATGATAGAAGATTTACAGTAAATCCCATTCACACCTAGCAGGTGAAAAACCGATGGTTCCTTGTCTGATAAAGCACACAAACTGTTTTCTGGTAAATTTTTGCTGTCCTGTTGCTGTCCTATTGTTTGTATCTGGGAGGGGAAAAAAATCAATGTTTATCCAGATAAGCGTGAATAATGCATAATTATAATTTATCTAGTGGGGAGATCAAAGAAAATTCAAACTAAAATGTTTAATAGGTATTAAGTAAATGTCAAAAATGTTATTATATTTAGAATACAACCATGATTAATAAACAGCTTTTAAAAAACAACCTTTCATCTCCATGAACATTCCATTTTCCAAGATGAAGTGATGTCGTGATTTCTTGAAGAATCCCATGGCAGGAAAACCAAGTGCCACAGTATACCACAATGTGCGTGAACAAGCTATAAGCGGCCAATATATATTCCAGGCCATGCTCCAATCAGGGCATCACTGATTGAAGCGTGCAAGTTGATGTAGGGATGCAATACCCAGGCCAGAATACAATTTGGTAAATGAGTCTTCTATTTTCAGTTTTATTAACTGGTATAGATTGGACCACTTTACTTCTACCTCTTTTACAGAAGTGCTTTAAAGAAATTCTTTGTTCGGACATTGAGCATCTGAACCGTTGTCAATGCAATTCTCTGGTCATAAATCTCAATTGCATCAATTTTTAGTTCTGCAATGCCATTGCTTTCAAATCCCCCCCGAAAGCATTTGCTCAATTGTATTGTTTGTACACTCTACAGCCCTATTGTAGCTATATACATGTAGGAGAAATGGCAATTTTGACTGTAAAGTCAAGATCAACCAAGCTGGCCATGAATACAGAAGGTTTTTTCATTATTTTACCATTATTTGAGTTAGGAATCCTAGTCTAAAATTTTATTTCAATTTGTGTTATATATTCAAAATTATATCCCTTACACTAAGATCGTTGCATTGACAGTGTACAGACGAGAAAAGTGAATAGATTTGCTAAGAGAGCAGTTTGCCATTGATTAGTACCATGGAATAGTACCATGGAATAGTACTTTTTAGCGCGTATGCGCGGCTAAAAGAGATCTGACCGCGCGCGAGAGAGACACTGCTTCCCAGCTACATGACACGNTACAGCCCTATTGTAGCTATATACATGTAGGAGAAATGGCAATTTTGACTGTAAAGTCAAGATCAACCAAGCTGGCCATGAATACAGAAGGTTTTCTTTCATTATTTTACCATTATTTGAGTTAGGAATCCTAGTCTAAAATTTTATTTCAATTTGTGTTATGTATTCAAAATTATATTTATTTTTTTTTTCCTTGGGGGGGGGGGGGGGGGGGCTAGGTTTTGCATATGGTTGAAAGACCCAGAAGAATTGAATGTGTGCAAGATACAATTGGAGGTAGTAATGTAGAATCTTCTCAATATCAATCAAGTTGAAATTTGTAGATGCAGGTGAATTTGATGATCCAGTGAACTTAGCATGGAAGTGCAAGGTGCTTGAAAATTCACTTCACTCATTCCACAATCCAGGGGCAGTGGGGCTTGGGTATCACACACCTGCAGTATTCAAGGACGCAAAGTACAAAATGGATGAATATGGTATCTCAAGATTATTTTTTTTCATTTCATTTTTGTTTTCTTTGCTTTCTCTTTGTCTGTGAATTTATATTCAGAAGCATTCTTCCAGTTCCATAAACATTTGCGTTTTTTCTCGTATGAGACCATGTTGACTGCCTTTGTTGAAAAAAAAAAGATTTGCTTTGGGATGAACAAGTTTTTGCTATTCAGTGCTAATCATTGATCTGCACCACCGTTTGCCATGAAATATTACTTGGCAAGCTGATCCTGTGGAACAATCTTTCTCTCCTGTTCATGCATCATATCACTTTACATGTAAATGTACTTAGCTATACATGTAGATGTAGAAGCACAGTAGTACCAGTATATTGAAGAATGAAAAGCTATGTAAAGAAAGCTCAGAAAGACACACTATATCAGATGACAACACTTGACCTTGATGTAAAAACAGATGTGGAATAAAGTGAGTAAGTGGTCATGCAATTTTTCTCGAAAATCTTAGGAAATATATAATTTCTTACAAAGCATACTATCAAACATGTGTGCAAAATTTGAGTCATATTGCTTTCCGCACATGTACATATACAGTACAGTGTACTAATTCAAAGTTTTTTTGTTTTTTTTTTAAAATAATTTTCTTCACCTCATGCAAGTATTATGTACATGTGAGATTTTCCATAGAGTGTGAACAACGAAACAGATTTTTTCCCATGTTTTTAGACAGCAATATTGGACTATGAATTTAAAATATAATTCCACTAGATTTTGACGCATGGGTGACCTACATGTACAATGTAAATATTGATGTAGATTTGACTGTGGCCAGCTCTTTATATATTTTGTTATCCCGTTAATATGTTTTGTTGTTCAGGATAATAAAAATTAAGAAATCATTTAACTGTCACTCTACATTTTAAACATCAAAAGTTGATGCTGGTGAAATTGCATGCATTTTGCTTGCAAAGGAATCCTCAAATATCCTCAAAGGAATCCTCAAATATGGTTAATATTGCAACGCCTGTGAAATTATTAAAAATTGCAGTCCATGTTTTTGTTTGTTAGAATATCCTGTAGGCCAACAACAAACATGATTAGCACAAAAAAATGGATGCTTGGGGTCTTTTATCCATGTTGTTCTTGCAGACGGCACCGGAAGTCATTGCAAGAAAGGATATACAGCCTTTTCTTTTGCTATGTTACCGCATCTGCCATAGGCTTAGCACATGCACAAGCGTTTACGGGGGTATTCATATTACCTTCCAAAGGCACATCGTGTATTTTGCAAGAGATCTGGTGCAGTTATTAATGTTTTTCTTCAGTGTAGCATCATAATCAAATCTTCGTGGATTGAGCAAGTGATTGGAATTCATTGCCTAAACTTTCAGCGCACTAATCACATTTTATCTTGATACTTGGCTGTATCAAATGATTCTTAATGAATTGTTAAAGCAATGCTCAAGAGGATAATTAATTGCAATTTGGTTGGATAAACATGCTATTGCAAAGAGGTCTACATCTGCGTATTTAATAGGTATCAATTTTATGGAAAGTAAATTAATTTGAGATGGATTTTAGATTAAATTATTTTCTTTTAATCTAATCTAGGATATGTGTATTCCATCGTTATATGCAGCATCTCTTTGGCTGCATACTTTGTTGCATTGCCTCTAGGTTAGATGATCAGGTTAGTTTGAATGGCAAGGTACTATTTTGAAATCTTATTATCAGAAATTCTAATGATTGTATTTTGTTCATGAACATGTATACAAAATATGCTGTATATTTTTATTAAAGGACCCTTTTTTAAAACATTTTTGAGAAGGTAAATAAGTAAGTGGTGATGTGCAATTTATTCTCTCAGATTGATAGGAATAATTGTATTCAGAGTTCAAATCATTAATTCTAAAACCTATTAAAAAAACAAAAACATTTCTGTTCCATTAGCATTGCACAATGTATTTTAGAACATATTTCCATGAGATTTCATTATTTGTGTCCTACCTTCGCTCTCTTTTCGGGGCAGGGTGGGGGAGGAATAAAGTATGTTTTGTATCATGCAACATACCATTCATTTTTCGAGTGAGCCCTGCAATGCTAAAAATAGCCTCGGAAAAGGAAGAAATACATTTCCTGAGCAGGTAGGATGCAGAACATACATTCGCAAGTAAACATGTTCCCGCCAGGCCTGGTTCCCGCACTTATTGCATTTGGGAACTGGGAAAATGAAAACAGAAGTTCAATTTCAGATGCGTGTTATCATAAAAAGTAGTTGGCTACATGTTTACTACGATATGTACAACTGTAGCTACATAGCTGAAGGGTGGGGAAGAGTCGAATTAATGCATCTAGCCCTCATTCGGCTCTTTCTTGGTGCAGATGTAAATGGCAGAGTTGAATAGCTAATTGATGTCCTGTCGTCTGTATTGCCTGCTGCTACTACATGTACAACCTGGGGCAATTCTGAAGATGATATATGGCCCTGAGCAGCATTTATGACCTGTTTCTGTTGAGCCCAAAAGGTTTCTCAAAATGATTACTGTTTACGTTGCCTTCTGACATTTCTCACTCTGTCGTGTATCATACAGACTTTGGAGAGAGTTTTTACTCCTCTGTTTGAACATCATCACTCTGTTATGTAAACCTATGTAAATCATTTATAGCATAAATGTGCATAACTGTTCACACATAATTTTCTTAAATAATAGTGAAACTCAGACATTGATGCATGGTTTTAGAACAGATTTTGGTCAACAAGATATTTTAGAAGCTAAAAATTCCATCTTTAATAGCATTGTGCTGGACAAATCAGTTTTTGCAAGAGTTGTCACTATTTGTTCCCTTCTCTGACTTTGAAGATATTATTTTCATGTGTTTATGCATTGAATAAACATACTTTCAATGTTTATTATAATATAATTTGTTTTCAATCTTTAGAGGGTCATTTGATAATGCAGCTTTTAAAAGCTGCAGAACACTTTAAATACATGTATTTGAGGGGACAATCTATGTTCAATTTCACAAACAAATTATCCTGCTGTGCAATTTAAATGTAAAAATGAAGGTTAAATGTACATGCAGTTCCAACTCTCCCCCTCCTTCCCCCGGGATTCTAGTTCTGTAGTACGTGGTGATGATAAATCCTCCTAATATCTAAAGGAGAGCTGTTAATTTGTTTGTTTGTTTGTTTGTTCCACTACTCCTCCCAGATCCTTAGGCGGATCTTGACCAAACTTGGTGGGTGTATGTAGGGGAACCCCAGTATTGCCCTTGAGGGGTTGGTTTTGTGAAAGGTCAAGGTCACTGGGGTCAAAGGTCAATTTTTCATATCTCCGAACTCCCTGGACCGATTTGGACCAAACTTGGTGGGTGCATGTAGGGGAACCCCAGAATTGCCCT